>VONZ01001429.1:0-147244 GCA_012976165.1 Labeo catla | reverse complement strand
TAATAGAATTTCTCTTGGAAAATTAGATAGACTATTAAACTCAAAATATATCTATAAATTCAAAAGTCAGAATAAAAAAATTAAATGACAAATACCCTGTCTTGTCTCTTTAACTTGAAAAAGTATGCTCAAATGAGCTACCCAACTTGAATGAAAGTAAATACATAATGTTATTGCTAAACAGATCTTTTGTGTATAATCACTAGGGATGTCACAATTCTCAATATAATATCAAACCATTCAGTACGACGTCTACGGTTCAATACACGCTTGTGAATTGCGGTTTTGCGGTTTTTGCAGTTTTGCATTTAAAAAACTTCCTTGTTTAATTTCTCTCTGAGTTTGCCCACGATTTTACGTGCTGAGATGAGAAAACGCTTCCCTGTTTATATCTGAAAAAGCAACACATGCAGAGCATCTTCCTTTCTCATGACATGCAATGATAAGCCTTTTTAAACCTGTTGTCCAACAAAAGAGTTATAAAAACAAAAGTTATAAAAAACATTATAACTTGTTTTTAATTCACAACATCAGTTGAGTGTTTGAAAAAATATCCTTGTGAAATGTGATATGATGTGGATTCTTATCACAGAATGAGGCAGACAATAAATTTAATAGAGTATGGGAACGTGACATCAGCAATGCACGGCATTCTGGGACATTCGGACACGGACACTACAGTCTACACTGGGTAATAGTGGAGGTAGATGTTAAAATTTATATTGTACAGTACGTTTAATAACACATTAGAATGGAGAACGCTTGCTGTGACACAAACTGCCATATATGCTGACATGACCGGAGTGGAGAACGGATCTAAAATGAAGCACAATTTTATGCTTTTCAGCTTGAAACAACACGATGGCGAAAGCAGCTCAATGAAAATAAACAATAAACTGTCTTTGTCATTTGTATTTATTATTAATTACAGATTCATAATTTCTGATCCACATGAATTTGTTAGTGCTCACGGTGTGAATAACACATTTGGAAATGTAATTTAATCTGTGATATGACTTGTTAAGATCACTGTCTTTGTTCATAAAGCAACTCATCTGATTTATCTTTCAGCAGCTCTTTGTAAGAAATCATGTATTTGTTCAATTTAAGTCCAGTAAAACTTATTGCACTTCATCCCTTATTGTTATTATTAAAAACTGCAAAAGAGAAATTAATTCGGTCCTGTGTGTGGTACAGTAGAAGGCGGCGGTATGATTTCTGTGAGTGTGTATGTGTCGTGTTCTGGCCACACGACTGAGCGCTCGAATGAACACAATGGATTCCAATATTAGTACAATTATTCTAAGCAAGCAGCTCTTAAAAACATTAACACAAATACAGTCGTTTTTTCCTCTAGTGATTTGTGTTTATTGTCATTGTACGCTATTTAGCATGTCCTAAAACATGGCGGCGACTACCCAGAATGCAATGCACAGTGATGTAGATTCCCAAGCTCCATACTCATATTCTATGTATGTCGATTAGGGGGACGCTCAAGATGGCGATGTGAACGGTCGTGTTTTTATGAGCTGAGACAGAAATACAGGGTCCACTTAAAGAAGTTTTAAATTGTATGGCTGCTTAGAATCGCTAGTAATTTGCTTGGAAAGGAACTTTTGGAGGTCTTTAACAACATGTCTTGTGTTCTAACGACACATCAATAGGTGTCAGTACACCGGTACAATACGTGATGGAACTTGTGTCTTTATGGAGTCCCTGAGAGATTTGAAGAAGATGTTAAAGGTTGTAAAAGAAATATGTAAAGAGATCTTTCCAGAAGCTGAGCTTTCTTCGGTGACATTGACGTAGTCCACAAGATTGGCAGAATTCCAGAGCTGAAGAGGAATGTAACACCGTGACCAGTGATCATCAGGTTTCTTTCTCGGACGACAAGAGACTTGGTGTGGAGTAATGGCAAAACAAATTACTATCTGGAAAGGAAACATCTACGTTTCAAAGAAGATCTGACTACTGCAGATAAAGAAGCACGCACCAAGTTATGACCTCTTGTTGAAAAGGCATACAAAGAGGGAAAGCGAGCATACTTTGTGGGTAACAAGGCATACATAGACAAGAAAGAGGCATATAAACAGTATATATGCTGTATATAACAAGTTCTTAGATATGTTAGAATTACAAGGTGTTATATTTGGAAAAAATTGTTATACTAACATTTGTGTTCAGATTTAAGTAAAAGCAAAACTGTATTTATAGGTTGTTACATTTTGTATACTACAGAATGTTAAGTATAAGTTATGTAACAGCTATGCAACTAACAATATTCTACAGTTTAATAATTCTATTCTTGTTAATGTAATAATTTAGTTTAAAAGGGGACAAGTGTAAAATGTCTATTTCAGTTTTCTCAATTAATGCCAGAGGTTTACGTAATCTTTTGAAAAGGAAATCTTTATTTTTATTTTGTAAAGGAAAGGGTGTTGACTTTTATTTTGTGCAAGAAACGCATGCCTGTGAGGAAGATGAAAAATTTTGGAGAAGTCAATGGGGAAATGACATATGGTTTTCACATTGCACCACTAGATCTGTGGGGGTCGCTATATTAAAAGGTAACTTTAAGGGTCAGGTCCTAAGCCATGAAATTGATCATTTGGGAAGAATGGTAATATTACATATGCCACCAATAATAGACAACTGAACAATGAGTTTTTTTACAAATATTGAATCTAAATTGAAAAAAAAAATGTAAAAAAAAATTTCCCCTGGCAAAAATTGTATGCGGAGGTGATTTCAACAGTGTATTTGATGAAGATTTAAATCGATGGCCATCAAGAAGCAATGAAATTCATTGTGAAATTAAAAATGTATGTACCCGCTTAAGTTTAGTTGACATCTGGCGTATCAAAAATCCAGATAAAAGGATGTATACATGGAACAACAAAGATTATTCTAAACAATCACGCATTGATTTTTTTCCTAATATCACATGAACTGGAACAGAGTGTCCAGTCTGTGTGTATAGGGCCGTCAGTTCTAACAGACCATAAGGGTACATCAATCCTTATTAATGTACATGGTCCAGTTGAATGTAAATTCAAAGGAGGTTATTGGAAATTGAATAAAAAGTTATTAGATGATCATAAATTTAAAATAATGGCTTCAAAGATAATTGATAAACACTGGTCTCAGGCTAAAATAGTGAATGTTTATGGAGTGCATTTGGAGATGATGAAATATGAAATTAGGAACTTAGCTATTTCAATGGGGAAATCAATAGCTTCAATTAAAAGACAAAAAGAATATAAGGTTGTTAAAGAAATAATGCGATTGTCCAGTAAAGGTGATTTGAATATGCAGGAATTAATAGATTTATCATCATTACAAGAACAATTGGATAGAATTTACGAAAAAAAAGCAGGGGGTGCATTTATCAGATCGAGATATAAATGGTTGGAACGGGGGAAAAAACACCAAGTATTTTTTTAATTTAGAAAGACGGAATGGTGAATTGACTTCTCTAAGTAAATTGTCAATTAATAATACACTTACAGAGGATGGAAAAAAAGATTTCACAGTTTGTCGCTCAGTTTTATAAAGATTTATATACTTCTACATTTATATCTCTTGATTTGAATAACTTTCTAAATAGTGTCAAAGATAATGCCAAAGTCATAGATGATGACTTCAAGATGTTTTGTGATGATAATTTAAAATTGGAGGAAGTTATGGAATGTATTGGTAATCTTAAAGATAACTGTTCTCCAGGTAATGATGGGCTTATTAGCGAGTTTTATAAGATCTTTCGAGACAAGTTAGCTCCCTTTTTGCTGGCTGTGTTCATAGAATCCATTGAAAAAGGGGAAATTACCAGCCTCTTTAAGGCAAGGTGTTATTACGTTAATCCCAAAGCCTAACAAAAATATTCTTTATCTAGAGAATTGGAGACCCATTAGTCTATTAAATAATGATGCCAAATTATTTGCTCTAATTTTTGCCAAAAGATTGAAACAAGGTATTATTGATGAGGAACAGACCGGATTTATTCAAGGAAGGCACATTAGTAATAATATTAGATTGATACTAGATACGGTAGACTACAACAAATATATTTTAGATGATAGTTTTATTTTGTTTATTGATTTTCACAAAGCATTTGACACCATAGAACACCATTTTTTATTCAGAGTGATTGCATTTTTTGGTTTTGGCAGTTATTTTCAAAATGCTATTAAAACCTTAAAGGATGTACCAGTTCTGTAAAATTAGCAAGGGGGACTTCTGGCAGATTTTTTGTTTTTGTCAGCAACGCAAATAATGGCCCTTCACATTAAAAACTGTGATTTTCAAGGAATTTCTGCATTAGGAAGAACATATAAGTTGTGTCAGTTTGCCGATGACACTACCTTATTTTTGAAAGATTTGCATGAGATCAATAAAGCAGTGAATTGCATAAAAGATTTTTCAGAAGTGTCAGGGCCTAAGAATGAATATAGATAAATTGGTTCTGTTCTCTAAAAATGTTCTTTAACCAATTTCCATAGTATTCCAATTAACAACCAAGTAATATATCTGGGAGTTGTTATATGTAAAGATGAAGATTTGCGTAATGATTTAAATTTGAATCCAATTATTACTAAAACTAGTAAAAGATTTAATATGTGGTTGCAAAGGGATTTGTCAATTCAGGGGCAGGTACTTCTGTCAAAAGCTGAAGGTATTTCCAGATCAGTCTGCGCATCCTTGTCATTGGATATTCCCCCTAAAGTTACTAAGCAATTGGATAAAATGCTTATTGATTTTATTTGGAAAAATAAGCTGCATTACCTGAGGAAAGAAATTTTATGCAATCCCAAAAATCATGGTGGTCTAGAGGTGCTGAGTTATGATACTTTAAACAATGTTTTTAAAATAAATTGGCTTATTCAATATTTTAAAAAATATTTTTTTTTATCTGTTCAAGCAATTGGGTGACCTTGAATTTTGTTAAAGTGCAATTATTCAATTGAAAAAATACCGGTTAAGCTTGCAAAATTTCATAAACAATCTCTAATGGCATGGACTCTGGCCTACAAACATAATTTCTCACCAAGGAGATACTATATTTGGAACAACAAAGACATCTTATACAAAAATAAATCTTTGTTTTTTGATTACTGGTTTGAAAACAATATTATAGTTGTTAGCCAGCTCCTCAACAATGATGGAGTTTTTTTTTTAACATATCAGGAATTTTTGAATAAATTTAAAATACCAGTTAAACCTAAAGAATTCGCAGTTGTAATGGATGCAATCTTTCAAAAAGTTTTGATTCTTCCTAGAAGTACATCACAGGAGAAAGATTTGAAATTTGAAGTGATTAAAAGTAAAATATTTATTGGTAATACAGATATTATACAAAATAGAATCTCAAATAATTATATTAGAACTATACTTAATAACATTTTTTATCCTCCAGCTCGCTTTTTCTGGTCTTCTGTATTTGGAGATGTGAATTGGCATAAAGCTTGGTGAACAGTAGACAAATTTTATATTTACAATAAAGTTAAAGAGGTTTCTTTTAAAAATAATGCATAGAATATATCCAGTAAAACGTGCTGAAACGCTTTAAATTAGAAATTGATTACTCTTATGTAGCATCTGGACCAATCAGACATACAGTTATTTGTCACATTTAACAAATAATCTTTAAAACCAACAACCCAGCTATATGCTGGAGTTTTGAAGACAACCCCCCAAAGCAACGAACACCCCAAAAGGGCTTAGTTGCCACGGTGACTATCTGATAAGAGGTTTTATTGCTTCAAGGAATGCACATCTGCCCATGCTACATTTGCCATAGGAAAGACCCAATGCCTATAGACTCTTTCCTATTCATTCCCAGACAAACCTTTCTTTGACCTTCCTATCACACATAGCCCAGGTCATTGTGTACAGTATTACTGCATTGTATTTTAATTTTGTCTGTTGTATTTTTATTTGTCTTTCTACTGTTTTATGCATGCGTTATGATAGAGGACTAGTTGTATAAAGCACCTATGTCATGTTTGGTCTCTTTTAATTCGTATTTTAATGATCTAAAAGATGGTGTAAATTAGATGTTGATACCTTTGCAACATGTTAGTGTTTTAAGAACCTTAGTAGTTTTTGCATCAACACCCAATCGAATTACATATGCAAATTACCATGCTCACAGACAAAGAGTCGTAAACTTTCTCTCCAAAGGTGAAAGTTACCATTGGTTCATGGACCTCCTGGAGGCGCAGCCTCCAGAGAGCTTAAAGGCAAACGGTTGACCGCCTCCCTAGTTCTTCCTTCTTCTTCACTCTCTTCACTCGTCTGCAACATCTTCCGATTGCTGCCCGTGTGGAGGAACCCACGGGGAGCCGGAGCCGGCACAGGGCGTGCCCGGCGGGCCCGACAGGCCCAACATTCAGAGCTGTGGCTCTCGACCACAAAGAGCCAGACAGTTCCACTCAACCCTGGAATTCATCTTCATGACTCGCCTCAGCCAGTCAGTGGTTCTTGGAGAACCTAAGAAGATGAGCTAGAACTCTTCAGGACTTCCCTAAGCGTGCGCCAGGCCTTGCGGCCTTGTCTTTCCATTCCCCAAAGAACACAGGACTTCAGCTGGGTCCCTCTCAGCTCTTGGTTCTTCTTCACATTTTCACATGGGAAGAAACTCCCAGTCACCCACGAGTCAGGACATCTTTGGAATTCATCACTCTTCAGACCCGGAAGAACGTGATTGCAATTCCAAAACCACCACTGCTCCAAACCATCAAGACTTTCAGAGACTGCATTTGGACACTTGTTCGACGACCAAGGCAATGCAAGTATCGTACACTTAACCAAACATACAGAGGTTTAGTATAAGCTGTAGACAGCACTGATGGTTTCACAGCAGGTGGTTAACTGACTCTTTTCATAGCTTCATTTCCTTGTCTCTCTCTAACTGCTTCTCACTGACCATTCCCCATGTATGAGTGATTTCATGTTTGTTTGTTTAGATTAGTTATGTGTTAGTCCTTCGTTAATAAACTATGGTGCACAAATTACATGAGTTTTGATTCTGATTCTGCCTTGCAAATTAATGTCCCTTTACGATTCCGATTCGAGCTACTTGCTCTAATGCAATGGTACTTTAAGAAAGTTATTTTCTGTGGCCAAGAAAATATCATTTCTTAAAGTTGATATAAAGATTATACTGAATGTTCGCTGAGCGAACAGATTAGTTGATGGAAAATTGATTCTGCTACAGTTACTACTGGCAGCTGATATAAGTAATTGTAATTAATCATAATTAATTGTAATTATTTATATACATTTCCCTTTGAGCTAAATTCGCAACATTAATGGTGGAGGACGCGGCGATCGTTTAAACATTATTTGCAAGCAGATTCAATATCAAACTTTTGTGTTTGTCCCATAAATTTTATTAACGTCTTACACATGCAGCTTCTGATAACATCAGATAGACTATAGCTTGAATGTGCCCTACCACGAGCAGTAGAAACTTGTTCAATGCTATAACACATTTTTAAATCGTACGATAAGAAACTAACCTGATATTAGCGAAGAAATCCTAATTTCTGTTGTTAGTAGAGCGTAAGCCTTCTCTGACGAAGAAATCTCAGTTTAGCAGCCCGTATAAATGGTACCAGAATGAATTAATCTAAATTTGGGCGAAGAAATCCCCACTTTTAGCTTTAAATGTGGAAGTAAGTCTTCTCTGACGAAGAAATCTCAGATTAGCAGACCACATAAATGAATAAATTCATCTAAATTTGGGCGAAGAAATCCCCACTTTTAGCTTTAAATGCATAAGTCTTGTCTGACAAGGAAATTTCAGATTAGCGGCATTAAATAATCTGCATGGCGAAGAAATCCCACTTGCATTGATATTAAAACTGAGCGACGAAGAAATCTTGCTACAGTATTGTTATTGTAATGGTGATTTGAGCGATGTTCCTCATTTCTCCGAATTAAGGCCTTCTTGTAACTATCGCATATCATTGTAATCATGAAGATTATGCAAATGAATAGCGAATTAATGGTGTAATTCTAGCTTAGCTAACTAGGAATTTGCCATTGTCTGTGAAGTGAATGTGCTGATCTGATTTGTGAATGAAGTTGTATGCAAAAAGTCATAACTGACTGCGTGTAAGATTCCCATGCCTGTTTCACAGCAGCACAAGTTCTGCTCAGCTTGTTCGTTGTTGTGAACATCCATCGGTCTCTTAGCAACGTCTCACCCGGAAGTTGAGAGCAGCCTCTTCCGGTTCAATCTGATAACAGCATACACATCACAGACCCTTGTGTAAACTGAGTAGAACTGAGTGTAGCCAAGGCTAACTCTTTAGCAGCCATACAGGCATTTAAGCTAAGCCCTTTACCTCAACAGTTAGCTGTTAGCATCCGACTAATGCTTAGACGTGTGAGTGTAAAGTGTAATGTTCAAGCCACTCCTCTCCTCTCTCTCCCCCTTTCTCCTGGTTTCACCTCCCGTTTGTGCTATCGCTTTCTGTTTAGACTCAGTTAGGTTGGCCCTCCTCACATACTTGGGTTTTAACTGTGTTAATTTATTCTGACTTTGGTCTACCTCGCTTGGATTTTATTATTATTTTTTTTTAACCTTTGTTTAGCTTGAATGTACCCGTTCAGCTAAATTGATTTTAATTAAGTCACCAATTTAATTAAATCAAGTTACTTACTTTTCCTTTAGTTTCCTAAAGCCATTAGGATATTTTCATTTTTCTTCCCTTATTTTAGTTTATCTGACCATCACTATCTTCCCTCTCGGTATAGGATTATAGCAGTTCTAGCAACTGATGTCCCCTTAATGAACCGTACAGGTCATTAGTAGACTAAATCCTGTCTCTCCTTACTCCTTACCAGTCAGGCCTGCTACTTGAGGTACAAGTACCGTTCACCAAGCCATAGGCCCTGAGAAGACTAGAAACACTTCCTAGTGTTTCTGCTTATTTACCTTGAGATATTTGATGCGTCCCTGCTAGCTTAGCTAACAGCCTCCCTAGATTTATGACCCTACTGCAGCATGCCTTTGAACAAGGAACATCTGCGTAGTCATATCTCCTATCTTAAACTAAATAAGGAAAGCCCTTCCTTCTCCCTCTGTCTCTTTCTGATTTTATTTCAGTTTTGTTTATTTGGCACCTTCATAGTGACCAAACCTGTGAACCATCAGTGTTTTGAGTAATAATTGACTACAGGTAAAGCCTGGTCATTAGCTGACCCCCTGCTTACAGCCCATCAAAGTTACTCAAACCCTCTCTTTGTGCTGACCCGCACGAAATCTTAGCACCCCCACCTCACTAGCTGCCCTAACCAGCTGTTCACACCTTACACGGCCTAGAGAGCCATTCCCTATACAGATAGCTAACACCTCTGTATGTACTTGCATTTGCCGTCTGCATTTCTCTCTTGTGTTCCCACAAGTGAACCAGCATGCCTCAGACATCCAGCCCTGCCACCCACCAGGAACACCTGGAGACCCTGCAGAGCACTGTGATGGACATGCTTCAGCCGAAAGCAGCCAACAACCTGCAATGGCAGAGAAAGGAACAGCAGGACTGCGACACAAGTGGACACCTCACACCCAGCCTGGACAACCAGGAGCTGACCAGCATCATTTTCTTCTTAGTCCACACCCTCAAGGGCCTCAGACAGGAGGTAAATGAACTGAAACTGCAAGTCACAGAGTTCCAAAGGGAACCGACACCTGCTCAGCAAGAGAAGGAACAGGACAGGCGCGAGGAACCTGACAGAACGGCACAACAGAAGGAAATCACCAGTCTTCAGGAGGCTCTGACAGCTGCCAGACACAGAGAGCAGCTTGAAAAGGCCACCAGACAAGATTTGGAAAGAGAACTGTTTCACACAAAGTCGCTGTTAAGAACAGCATACGTAGAACTTAATGAGAGAGACACTAGAGTTAAGGCCTTAGAAGGCCATCTGCATGCAGCCAGAGCTGAAGTCCAAACCCTGACTCAGCAATTCGGCAACATTAAAGAGGAGCTTGACATGGTTCAGAGAGAACTGAAACAGTCTTACCGACTATGCATGGACTCAAGTAAAAGACCCCCTGCTGCACGTCACACAGCCAGCAGTGCAAACCCCCATGCCCCTGTACACAGATACAAAGGGGGGAGCCAAGACCTTCTGCTTAACACTTCACAAGTCAGTTTCCAGGAAACCTCTGCAGCCGCAGAAGGAACAGAATTCATTCAGATGAACTCTGAAGTGACACATGAAGTGACACTCAAAGAACTCAATCGAATGGCGAGAAACATCCCTGCATTCACACCAGAACTTGCAGGAGACCATGACGTCCACGCCTACATGAGAGACATTAAATTTTTCCTTCAGTCTTGGAAATGTGTGAACTACCAAAATAGACTTTATCTGCTGTGGATCACCTCTAGCCCAGAGGTGCGACGCTTCCTGGCTCGACAGCCAGGACACATCCAATCGGACTACCAGCAGCTAAGACAAGCCATCATTAAGGAATTCTCAGACCCAGAGTCTGGACACGGACTGATCGCTGCCCTGGACACCAAACAGGGCCGGTATGAAACTCCACATGTTTACTACCACAGACTTCGACGAGCTTACTTCGGAGCTCGCAATGAACCCGGGATGGAGGAGGACACCAGCTTCAAGAGCCTCTTCCTCCAAAACCTGCATCCTATTGTGAGTCACCATTTAGGCATTCTAGCCTGCCCTCAATCAATGCCTATTCAACAACTGCGTGACCTGACACACAAGGCCTTTAACAAGCACAAGGCCTCCTCCAAAGGTGTTTGTAAGAACCCACTGATTCTGGACTGCACAACCCAGAATTCAAAGCAGGCACCAGAAGGCACCCAGCATTGCCACAATGCCAGGCCCTTCTACAGAAAGACACTAGCCAGCAGAGGACATAACCATCGCCATGGCAACAGACCCAGGTTCCAGACCAACCACTGGGAGGAGCCATGGAAAAGGGCATCCTCAGCCTGCAAGCACCACGGTATGTCCAACAGCAGTCAACCACATCCTCCTCCACACCTTTCACACAGGTGCTAAATGGAGGGTGCACAACGACAGCCGGACACACCCACTTTTGAGTTACAGGAGCTGCTGACACTAGCAAAAGAGCTCCTTGAACAAAACTCCACTGAGAAGTACCGGAAAGGACAGACTTGTCAAACATAACATAGCATCAGACTCCTCAAGAGGAGGAGCATCCTGCAAAACCAGCCGACACCCCAGGAGCAGCCAGACTACGTTGGATAGAGCAACGGGCCCACAGGCCCAACAGCCAAACCTCTACCAACACAACTCAGGCAAGCTTAAACCAGTGTTGCCACCAAAGCAAAGCAACACTGCCAACATCAGACTTTTAGTGACGTTCAAGCAGAACAGAGGGCTAACAACCACCTGCTGCCCTCCTGCCATCATCACTAGGTCAGTCTGAAACTCTCTTCACACTACCATCTCCATTACGATTCCCTGCGACCCTCGGAATCACCTGCCCTCTCACAAGTGAGAGTTCAACCAGTTGTTCCAAACAACACCTAAAGCAACCCTTTGACCCAAGCCAAATTACCCCAGGACGACAGGTGACACTGCCATGACACCTGCTGCACAAGCTCAAGGACCGGCACCTTGCTACTGTCTACACCATCACAGCACACCACCTGACAGCACCCTAACCACTCCTAGTGGCACCAACAGCCAGAGAGCCACCGCTCTCTCCCAGCCATGAGTGACAGGTGCATGTCTGATTGTTCTGCACCTCGGACATCGCTCGCTGTTGTCTGTTGGACAGACAACAACGTTCGAAAGGGGGGGAATATGTAGCATCTGGACCAATCAGACATACAGTTATTTGTCACATTTAACAAATAATCTTTAAAACCAACAACCCAGCTATATGCTGGAGTTTTGAAGACAACCCCCCAAAGCAACGAACACCCCAAAAGGGCTTAGTTGCCACGGTGACTATCTGATAAGAGGTTTTATTGCTTCAAGGAATGCACATCTGCCCATGCTACATTTGCCATAGGAAAGACACAATGCCTATAGACTCTTTCCTATTCATTCCCAGACAAACCTTTCTTTGACCTTCCTATCACACATAGCCCAGGTCATTGTGTACAGTATTACTGCATTGTATTTTAATTTTGTCTGTTGTATTTTTATTTGTCTTTCTACTGTTTTATGCATGCGTTATGATAGATGACTAGTTGTATAAAGCACCTATGTCATGTTTGGTCTCTTTTAATTCGTATGTTGATGATCTAAAAGATGGTGTAAATTAGATGTTGATACCTATGCAACATATTAGTGTTTTAAGAAACCTAGTAGTTTTTGCATCAACACCCAGTCGAATTACATATGCAAAATACCATGCTCACGGACAAAGAGTCATAAACTTTCTCTCCAAAGGTGAAAGTTACCATTGGTTCATGGACCTCCTGGAGGCGCAGCCTCCAGAGAGCTTAAAGGCAAACGGTTGACCGCCTCCCTAGTTCTTCCCTCTCTTCACTCTCTTCACTCGTCTGCAACATCTACCGATTGCTGCCCGTGTGGAGGAACCCACGGGGAGCCTGAGCCGGCACAGGGCGTGCCTGGCAGGCCCGACAGGCCCAACACTGGCTCTCGACCACTAAGAGCCAGACACTTCCACTCAACTCCTGAATTCATTTTCATGACTCGCCTCAGTCAGTCAGTGGTTCTTTTAGAACCTAAGAAGATGAGCTAGAACTCTTCAGGACTTCCCTAAGCACGCGCCAGGCCTTGCGGCCTTGTCTTTCCATTCCCCAAGGATCACAGGACTTCAGCTGAGTCCCTCTCAGCTCTTGGTTCTTCTTCACTTGTCACATGGGATGAAACTCCCAGTCACCATCGAGTCAGAACATCTTTGGAGTTCATCACTCTTCGGACCCAGAAGAACGTGATCACGATTCCAAAACCACCACTGCTCCAACCATCAAGACCTTCACCAGAGACTGCATTTGGACACTTGTTCAACGACCAAGGCAATGCAAGTATCGTACATTTAACTAAACAATACAGAGGTTTAGTATAAGTTGTAGACAGCACTGATGGTTTCACAGCAGGTGGTTAACTGACTTTTTTCCATAGCTTCATGCTCCTTCTCTCTCTCTAACTGCTTCTCACTGACCCTTCCCCATGTATGAGTGATTTCATGTTTGTTTGTTTAGATTAGTTATGTGTTAGTCCTTCGTTAATAAACTATTGTGCACAAATTACATGAGTTTTGATTCTGATTCTGCCTTGCAAATTAATGTCCCTTTACGATTCCGATTCGAGCTACTTGCTCTAATGCAATGGTACTTTAAGAAAGTTATTTTCTGTGGCCAAGAAAATATCATTTCTTAAAGTTGATATAAAGATTATACTGAATGTTCGCTGGGCGAACAGATTAGTTGATGGAAAATTGATTCTGCTACAGTTACTACTGGCAGCTGATATAAGTAATTGTAATTAATCATAATTAATTGTAATTATTTATATACATTTCCCTTTGAGCTAAATTCGCAACAAAATATATATTATATATAAAATTGCTAAATCCATCAGTACTTTTTTATTTAAAAATTGAGTACTGTTGTACTTTCACTCGAGTAAAATTGAAAAAGGAGTACTTTCACTTTTACTGGAGTAATATTTATTTATACGTATCTGTACTTTTACTCAAGTACTTGATTTGTGTACTTCGTCCACCACTGTGCAATAATGCAAACTTTGTCTCCGAAATTCATGTTAGCCATAGGTAACACTGCTCTAGTGTAGGAATTATTTCGCTAATCTAGAAGGTTTGGGTTATCAAAACAGCAGCCTACTTTCAGACAGTCAGGATTATGTTTGAAATATAGTGCGCAGCTATCGAAATGCAGTTGCTCTGTGTTTGTGCAATATGTGTAGGCTAAATTTGTGTGTAACTTAGCTTGTTATGAGCGCCTTGAATAGGCTAGATTGCATTAGAGATGGGGTGAAGAAAAGCTAGTGTTATACCTGAACTATAATAAATTCATGTTTTGACACTAGGATGCCAGAGAAGGTGATAGATAAAAGCACAAAACTTAAAAACAAGTTGTACAAACCAAATACCAGTCTTCAAATGGTTCTTTAAAGGCACCATAGTGTTATATGCTGTGCCAGCACATATTTGTTGCTAAACCCATGTAGATGGACAATTAACATTAGGGAAGTAACTACTAACCAATTCAAGTTTGATATAGGCAGAGCAAGTTACAAAATGATTATACCAGATTTTGTTTGTCAAAAAAAGTTTGTCAGTTATCGGATTAGTGTATATTGCAACACAGTTAAAATATTGACACCATTGTTATATAGGTGAAATGTCTTAGCAATTAAGGATTATTATTATTATTATTATTTTTTTTTTTGCAATGATAACAGAAGTTATACCTTACTCTTTCTGGTTTACAGCATCACCAAACCATGTCCAAGAGGGGAGGGAGGCTGAAGAAAACTTGCCCTGCTTGTATGGAAACATTTTTTAATGTATTTAAAATGTGCCCTAATTGCAAGGCCCCACAGCCTAAAAATCTGAGATTAAAAAAAAAAAAGAACAAATCTGAACAAAAAAAAGGACACTTGGGTAGCGAAGATCAAAAGAAATCAACTGACCTCCCACTTATTGGATGATGCAGTTATTTTGGTAGGTAACTTGTATTGTGCTAGGTCACTTTAGTAGAAATGATGTTATCAAAATGACATAGGTCCTGGTTGGTGTGCAGTGATTTTGGGGTCTTTGAAATGCATGTATTTTTTTAAATGGCAGGTTAGCGTTTCTTAATTGGTGGTTCACTATGTGGGTTAGTGGCAGTTTAACACACCTTTCAGATTATATATTTGACATTCTGATTCTGAGACAAAATTATGCATCATGGAGGCTATTTATTTAACAGTTTCAATGTAACTTTACCATATTATCATTGAAAAACATTGCAAACATTAACCAGAGACTCTCAGGATCAGGTCATAGCCTGCAGTACTGTTGTGATATTTCACAGCTCTTTATATCAAGAACAGTTGACTTTTCCCTTGTCAGCGGCTTGCACAAGTGCCAGTATGTTAGCACATAGCACATGACAAGTTGACATCACATCTTGTGGGCGATGTGATAAGTGAACTGAACTTGGCCAATAAGACAGAGGTGCATTAGATAGCAGACCAGCAGAAATCGTATTGTGCACCATCTGACCATGCCAGTGAGTGAGCTTTCACTGCTCTTATTTGACAGATCACAAGAGAAGACAGTATATTGACAAAACACAATGACAGAGCAGTGTACAGTCTGCTTTGATCCTAAGATTTTCATGTTGACATGTATTTGTGTCCCAGCATTGTGATATGCAAAGATCCATACACACCACACCAAAGCACTTGTAATTGTTTTTAATGTTTTTTTTTTTGTTTTTTTTTTTCAAATAGAGAAGCTACACACAGTTGGCTGGAGGCCTTTGCTCCTGCTTGAATACCCCCGCAAGGAGGCAAAATTGATTTTGCCTAAGGATCTGGCGTTGGGCACAAATGCACAAGCGTGCGTGAAAACATCCATGAGATCTATAAAATTATGGTTGAAGGTGAGACTACATTTAACATATATATTTTAAAACTCATTTCAATTATTTTATATTTTTATATATGTGTAGATGGTGGTGAGCAATGGTTGGAAATAGTGAGGGCAGATATGCTAATCCGAATATCTAAGGCGTGTGGGATGCAGGTTTATTTTACCTTACCTTTCACATTTTGACCTAATTGAATATTGTACATTTTTGTGTTTTTTTACTGTTCTAGGAAATACAAACCAGGGAATAGAAAGTAGCCAGGAACCTGCAGAAGCTACTATCATTCTGCATTTAGAGACTTTGGTCAACGTTTCAACAGCAGAACAAGGTGTGTTCGGCCCAGATTTGGCACCTCCGGTTTATGTTGTTCCCCTTGAGATCTTTGTGAGAATGTAGTTTAGCGGGGGGTCTCTATTTTCTTTACAGTTATCTAAATTTTTATGAGAGACAACACAGTCTCTCCACTTATCCTCAGATTCAACAGCCGCAGCGTGTCTGGACCAGGGGTCTGGGACAATGGATGGTCCAGAATTGAATCTTCACTCCCCTCCTACAGAACAAGGTGTTTAACTCTTGCAGCTGTATCTGTTCTGTCATCCTTGTGAGATGTCCTTCAGCAACTGATCTTTATTTTGACCAGATTGTCCATCATGTAATCTACATCGACCAAGCATGACATTATGACCACCTGCCTAATATTGTGTTGAGTGGGTATATCCCCCGTTTGCTGCCAAAACAGCCCTGACTGTGATGCACTGTGTATTCTGATACATTTCTATCAGAAGCAGATAGACAGATACACACACATGTACTCCAGAAACTATAAAAGCTCTAAAAAGGGAAATGTGTGCCATGCTGTGACCAAGTTGTCTAGCCTTTACAATTTTGGCCCTTGTCAAACTCACTCAAATCCTTATGTTTGCCCATTTTTCCTGCTTTTAACCCATCAACTTTGACGACATTTTCACTTACTGCATAATATATCCCATCCACTTACAGGTGATGAAGAGATCATCAGTGTCAACACAATATTAGGCAGGTGGTAATAATGTTATTCTTAACCGTTGTATGTGTACACTTTGGCGAGACAACACCATCTCTCCACTCATCCTCAGATTTGACAGCCGCTACATGTCTGGACCAGAGGGCTGGGACTATGGACAGTCCAGAAAGCGATCTCAGCCCTCCTACAGGACAAGGTCTTTAGCTTTTCAGCTTTATTTGTGTTCTTCATGTCCTTGTGAGATGTCCTTTAACAGCAGATCTCTAATTTGACGAGGGACCGTATTCACAAAGACTTTTATCTTAGCGTTAAGAGGACTCTTAAATCACAGTCAAACTAAATTTCTCTCTTAAAACCAATTTACAAAGCAGCTGAGACCTACTTTCTAGTAACGAAAAATTACCTCTATGATATGATATAAATTCCTTTGCTATGGTTGATGCCTGTTGTCATGTACACAAACTTGATCTACACTCACCACTGATAGTGTGGACAAGCTTGTTTTAAGAAAAACTTAAAAATAGAATAAAGCTTGAATACTTTTGATAGGTGCATGTCTAATATTGCAAAATGTTAATGTGGTTGTTTCCCAAAGCACAAAATTGTGTTTGATTTGTAGATGTGCTAGTGAAGTAGTATATTGCCTTTCTTTTGCATCTGGTAGGCTGAAATGATTGAAATGAAAACTTTTATTTGAGCATTTTCATTCCAAACAAGATGCATTTCAATTTTTGAACCTTTGTGTGATTTTATTTTTACATCAGCCACCATATATGTATGATCTGTGCTTTACTCTGAGCTTTACTCTTTAGTTTGCACTTAAAATGATAAAATGAGACAGTGTGTCCTTTTCTTTTCTCATTTGTTTAATTTAAAAACACAGCCTTTTTTATTATGCATTTTTTATAACCCTATATTGTATCGAAAATGTATTGAACTGTGGGGTCTGAACCGAAGTATGTACCGAACCGTGACTTTTGTGTACCGCGCCGCCCCTATCGGTTGATAAGCAACAAGTCTGTATAGAATGTGCTATGTGATTGCCATGGTGGGCGGTGACAGACATAGATGACAGGCTATGAATGAAATGGTAATGTAATACACTGCAGATAAACTAAATATCAGTGCACTGATTTTTAAATGCATCCATAATACCATGTTTGCACAAATAGAAAGTAGGCTTCTTTAATTTGATTATGATTAAAGACAATGTTTTATGAATTGGTCTCAGAGTGTGAGGAGTCATTTGGATTACCTCTAAGCTATCGCAGACAGGTGCTGCTTTTAGCGCAAAATATTCTCCTAAATTGGCCTGTTATGAGCTACTTTTAGCCCTAGGGTTCTTTGTAAATACAGCCCCTGATTTGTATTTTATGTAATCTGTACACTTTTGAGAGACAACACTTACTCACCACTCATCCTCAGATTTTACAGCCACTACGTGTCTGGACCAGAAGATTGGGACTACGGATGGTCCAGAATCAAATCTTAGCCCTCTTCCTACAGGACAAGGTGTTGAAGCTTACAGGCCTTCTTATCATAGCCCTGTTATTCACCGTATGCTGTCAGTAGGAAGAAGAACCAGATTATTTGGTATAAAATAGACCAAATAGTGAACTGGCAGCTAACGTTAAATTAACTAATTGAGTTAGCATAAGCTGCCAGTTTGCTATTCTCTCATTTTTCTTCCAACCAACTGTACCTGGTGAGCTTGAACCACAGGGATCTGGTTTAAGCTTATTTTTCCAGATCTTTATTTTGACCTAATTGTATATTATGAGACAACGTCATCTCTCCCCTCATCCCCAGATTCCACAGCCAACGTGGTTATGGACCAGGAGTCTGGGACGACAGTCGATCCAGAACAGGATTTAAACCTTCCTTCTACAGGACAAGGTGTTAAACACTTCAGCTTTTTTTTGTGTTCTTTATCTTTCAGGAATATGCTTGAGCATCAAATCTCTATATGTGCTGAACCAAGTCTGTTTGTCTATCTAGGGACAAGACAAATTCGGAGGAAGAAAGGTGAATTTAAATGTGACAAAGCTAATATTCTGCCATATTTTACATTATCAGCACAGAGTATGAATTGATTTGTCATGCAGGTCTTCCTAATATTATTGGTTTAGTTAATGTCTACATAAATTGTATGCATAGTGTATATAGATGCATTTACAGATACCCGAAGTTGTGGAGTTAAGCCACACCAAAAATATTTATTCTCTTAATTTGTGTTTGGTTTTTAATTATTTTCTTTTTGGCTACATTTGCATTTGAATTGCCTTCTATCACTACTATATGTACTTATCCTACACAGGTGGAACAAAACAGAAAGATTGCCCCCACAACAACCGGGAGGTTCACCCATACAAGGGCATAATCCGGACAAGGCAGAGAAAGGTAGGACAGCAGATGCTTAATCATGTGACGGTTGCTATACTTACAGACAATTTTGCTACCATGCAATCAGAATATGGACCATAATATTGGGGAATATTCCTGTTAACATCTTTAATCTTTATTTGAAAAAAATCTGCAACCCCATTGTGTTTATTCAAGTTTAAATCAATGAGCTTACGAGTAAAACATTAAGCTTTTTCTTAGCCACTGAAGGCTCCTTCACACTTTTTGCAATACATATAACTTTTTGCAGGCCTTTCACGTTCACACTACAAGAACTACTTGGGCCTGTTGTACAGATAGTTGCTCTACAGTTCCTAATAAGTGTTTTAGCTCTTACCTTGGGGTATGGTCTTCTCTGTTAGATCACTGTCTCCATGCCTAGACAAATAAAATCCAGCCCCGGATGCCAGATCCTGTCAGAAAATATCAGTTTGTCCAGTATCAGAACAACTCGTCAGCAGAGTAGACTAATACCTAAACGCTGTTAACAGGAGGTCTTGTCTGGTACCCAGAATCTCAGCTCTGAATAGTTCGAGAAATCAGATGTGTCCTAACATCTCAAACAGCAGCTAGACATGACTGATACACCAGTAAGGTGTTGAGTCAAATCTGCTAAAAGACTGGTGAAATAAGGGTTACATTGTTAAAACCCAAAAAATAGCTAGTAGCATTGACCAACACCCATTAGCAACATCAGTTACTAAAAACAATTGTTGTCCTAAAAATCTCTCAAAAAGGACCAGTTTCACATGTCATTGAACTTGTAAAAATAACCTGATGAAATCACTCTTTCTCAGAGTCTAAAACAAAATAATTTCCCATTCAAGCTGATAAAACTACTGGAGCAATATTTAAATTCCCCCAAATTATTAACAGATATAAATATAGCTTACAAATATGTATATTAGGCTGCAAATCAAGATTCACACTGGCTTTGAGGCTAGCTCTGTCTGCTCGTGGTATATCTTTGCAGCTATCATAATAATAATAATAATAATTCAACAGTGAGATTAGTGTCTGCATCACATCTAAACCTATTAATTTAAGAATTTCAAAGTTATTTACCCTACTGTTAGTGATGTGCTTCCCACACACAAAAACAAACATCCTCAAGCTTTTGTTCAAACTTGTCCCTTTTTGCCCAGATTCTCTTTACCTTCACAGCAATTACTTTAGCATCTGTTTAATCTGACAAATATCTTTAAAACATTTTCAACATTTTTGAAAAACCCTGTTTAGACCCCTTCAGTTTTTCTGTTGTCCTTAGGTTAAAATGAGAAAACCTTTCAGCACTGTAATTGTATGTTTAGCAAGTTAATTAAGTTAATTATCTCATCTATCTTAACATCTGACACTCCATAACTGTAGAAATGATATCGTCTGACCCAGTAGCATAGCTACCAACACACGGTACGTACCGAATTTCCATGAAATGTCAAACAGAACACACTCACTCTGCACTGCAGTAGTTAAGTCAGGAGAAGACGCCTGCGAGAGTCGTCCCCGTCCTCACTTGTGGCCCGGAGTCAGAAGCCCAGTGGTCTGGGACATTCCACCGTCTGGTCATGTGAGAAACAACCCGACTCCGCTCTTATGGAGATAACAGCTCCGTGTTATTCCATCCTGCCGACAACGCCAAAATGTTAGATTGCTTATTATAAATGATTAAATGAATGAAGAATATATGAAGAATATATAAAAAGAAAGCAAAACAACACAAATGTATGGTTGCTCTGAGGCAAAACACACACAGTTTGCATTTGAGGATCGTCAGATCCTTCACTAGTATCAATGTTATGTACAGACCCTCCCATCAATAATAATAAAAAAAAAATCTCTCTAGGGGGCAGATTAATTTGTAACTTGAATGCAGGCAACTTCCAGTGCCAGTCGCTTTCAGTTTTTTTTTTTTTTACTTGTACAGAAACAGTCAGTTATTTTGCGTAATATTGCAAACTGATTTATAGTTTTAGTAACATTTCTCATTGTGCATTAAGCACTGTCACAGCATCACTCTGAAAACTGAAAAAAGATCCAGTAGCAGTTTTATTGTAGTCTAAAACAATGATCCAAAAACAGAGCAACAGGCAGAAAGCACTGGTAATCCACAAAATATTGAACCCACAAACACAAAGTAACAGATGCAAACTGCAACAAACAAAGACACAGACCACAGGGATACAGATGAGCTAAGTCTCTTAACTACACCCACCTGAGGGTAATGGACCAATAATCAGAGCAAAGGGTGATGGGAACAGACACATGCAATGGGCAATGATCTGTGAGGAGTGCCCTCTGGTGGCTGTCATGGGCACTTCAGCAGATGACTGTGACAAGCACTAACAAAACAAGACCTGAAAACCACTGATATGAGCTTCTCTTCACTCGCTTGTGGTTTATTTGGAATCAAGGCACCATTAACTCTTATGCCATGTCCAAATACCCACAATTGTGTTTTTGGCCACTTGAGAGCATGTGCATGCGTCAGGAAGTGTGTGTGCAAGACTGTCCCAGTTCTTTAAAATGCCAAAGCGCGGTGCCCTTAATGCACACCGGCCTTGTGTTCCATTCAGAAGGGTTCAACCCTGTGCCCTAATCCTTTTAAAGGGTTTACCCTTGAGAGTGAGAGCTTCGAAGGGTTGAAGGGTGTAGGGGACCAAACAGCTGTTCCCCTTCAGTCATTTCACTACGACATTACATATGGGAACTCGCTTGAGAGTCCAATCATCTCTGAGCCTTATTCAAAAGGCCAATGAACATTCATGAACATTGGCGAGTGGTATTTGCATGCCGAGCCACTCCCCCGTACATACGGGTATATAAGATGGCGGCATGCAACCACTCATTCAGATTTTTGCTTCGGAGCCTCGTCACGAGCCAGAAGACAGAAAGAAAAACAAAAAAGAGTTTCTGTGAGTTACTGCTCTCTCTCTGCTGGCGTGCTGCCAGCACTAAAATAGCTTTCTAAAAGACGCTTGGCAGCCGCCAGCGAGATCCTGCGGGCGGTCGTTTTCACGGCCAGAAAAAGCCTTTGCTTTCCAGCGAGCTTCCCCCGTTTGAGTGCACAGTTGTACCATGGTCCTCCCTGGGCAAACCGGGATACTAAAAGAGCTAATTTCTCACGGCCGTCGAGGGCATTTTTCCCGGGATGTCTCTCCGGCCGTGCGCTTCTCTATGCGGCAGTTTCCTCGCCAGTCTGGACGGACATGATCGCTGTCTCACGTGCCTGGGCCGAGAGCACGCCGAGGCAGCGTTCACGGATGGTTCATGCGTTCATTGCGAATGTATGACCATGGCCGCGTTGAAGTCCCGCCGCTCGTTCGCGAGAAAGCTCCCCTCGTCGTCTTCCCGCGGTAAGTCGTTGAGCCGTCAAGGTTTTTCGGCTGCCGCGGCTAGGCTACTTGCAGGTGACTGTACAGAATGTTCCATTGGCTAGCAAAGCCCCGCGGACTTCTGTGTCACCACGCGGTCCCGTTGAGCTACCAAAGCAGTACACTTCCCCGCTCGCCGGGCCGAGTGTCTCCTTTGGTGCTCCCCAGGAGGTAGAGATGTCTGCTTCAGCATCAGAGGGGGAGTCGGAAGGTGAGGCGGACGTCTCGGCGGAGCAGCGTCCCTCCGCGGTCACTGTCCCGTCCGAGGCGGACGCTGAACTTTCGGCTATGCTCCTCCGAGCCGCCAGGGAGATCAGTTTGGAGGTGCCTAAAACACCTCCGGCTGATCCCTCCCGGCTGGATGATTGGTATCTGGGGAGGTCTTCCGCGGCAACGCCGCGCTCCCCCCAGTACCTTTCTTCCCGGAGGTGCACAAGGAGCTGGTGAGGACGTGGCGGGCTCCACACTCATCTCGCCCACGCCCCAGCTCCTCTCCCCTTGCCACCCTCGACGGCGGGGCAGCCAAGGGTTATGTGGCGGTCCCCCAGGTTGAGCGCGCTGTCGCGGTGCAATTATGCCTGCGGGGTGCTGCCACCTGGCGGGATTGGCCCCATCTCCCGTCCAAGGCGTGTAAGCTTTCGTCCGCTCTCGCAGGTAGGGCTTAACGCCGCTGGACACTCTGCCACTGCCCTGCACGCCATGGCAACCCTGCAAGTATACCAAGCCAAGGCGTTGAAATATCTGCACGAGGGTGGTCTTGACCAAGGGGCGATGCAGGAACTCCGTGCCGCCACTGACTTCGCCCTCCGGGCGACGAAAGTGACGGCACGTTCCCTTGGCCAGGTGATGTCCACACTAGTGGTACAGGAGCAACACCTATGGTTAACCCTGGCCCAGATGGCAGACGTCGACAAAGCGTGCTTTCTCGACGCTCCCATCTCCCAGGGTGGCCTATTCGGCGACACCGTCGAGGACTTTGCCCAGTAGTTCTCGGCGGTCCAGAAGCAGATGGAGGCGATCAAACACATCCTCCCTCGCCGTGACACTACCACCATGTCCGCGAGGCCTCAACCTCCGCCTGCCCGTCGCCGAGGGCGCCCCCCTGCGGCTCCAAAAACACCGGCTCTGTCCCCCGTGGAGGCACACGATGCCAGACTAGCGGCCCAACGGATTAGACGAGCCGGCTGCGGGAGAGGGGCGCCGCCCGCGTCTCAGGGACCGGCCAGGAACACCCGCAGAAGAGCTGCGAAGCGTCCCTGACGCCCACGGGTCGACGGTACCCACAAATTCAACCCACAAATCTCTGGGGCTTCGGCCCCGAGTTCCCGTTTCGAGCAACGCTTTGTTTCCTCAGATCCGGACTCGGAGGTCGATATCGCCACCGTGGGAACTAGGGAAGAAGGTAAGCACTGCCCAGTGCAGTCAGACTTTTCTCCAGGACGTTTTTCCTTCTGGGATCAGTCCCCTTCCCTTTCCCCCCCCCAGGCTGCCCTGCCGCGGTCACGTCGGTCAACGCTGTTTGATTCCCCTGGCGACCAAGCTGGGAGCCTGGCTTCAGCTCCCCAGCCCCTCGCAGTGGTTGATTCGGATGGTACGTCTCGGCTATGCGATTCAATTCGCCAGGCGTCCGCCCAGGTACAGAGGCGTCCTTTCCACTTCTGTCCACTCCATGCCTCTGTCCTGCGTGCGGAGGTTGCAGTCCTACTGGCGAAGGATGCAATCGAGCCTGTTCCTCCAGCCGAGATGAAGTCAGGGTTTTACAGTCCTTACTTCATCGTGCCCAAAAAGAGCGGCGGGTTAAGACCCATCCTGGATCTTCGAGCCCTGAATCGGTCCCTTCTCAGGCTGCCGTTCAAGATGCTCACGACGAAGCGCATGTTAACATGCATTCGTCGCCAGGATTGGTTCGCAGCCATCGACCTGAAGGACGCGTACTTTCACGTCTCGATTCTACCTCGACACAGACCCTTTCTATGGTTTGCTTTCAAGGGTCGAGCATATCAGTACAAAGTGCTTCCATTTGGCCTGTCCCTCTCTCCCCGTGTCTTTACGAAGGTCACGGAAGCTGCCTTATCCCCCCTCTGGAGGATGGGCATTCGCATTCTCAACTCGACGACTGGCTTCTCATAGCTCACTCGAGAGATGTGTTGTGCGAACACAGGGACCTGGTGCTCTGGCACCTCAGCCATTTGGGCCTTCAGGTCAACCAAGAGAAGAGCAAACTCTCCCCAGTGCAGAGGATCTCTTTTCTCGGTGTGGAGCTGGACTCGGTCAACATGACAGCCCGCCTCACCAACGAGCGCGTGCAGTCAGTGCTGAATTGTCTGAACTCATTCAGACACAAGACAGCGGTTCCTCTCAAAACATTTCAGAGGCTCCTGGGGCATATGGCAGCTGCAGCCGCGGTGACGCCGCTGGGCTTGCTTCATATGAGACCGCTTCAGCACTGGTTACACGATCGAGTCCCGAGATGGGCATGGCACCGTGGCACACTCCGGATTGGCGTTTCCCTGCAGTGTCGCCGCCTGTTCAGCCCGTGGTCAGACCCGGCCTTTCTTCAGGCCGGAGTCCCTCTGGGAGAAGTCTCCAGGCATCTTGTGGTTTACACGGATGCCTCTTCCACGGGTTGGGGTGCTATATGCAACGGGCAAGCAGCCTCGGGCTCCTGGACAGGACCTCGACTGCAATGGCATATCAATTGCCTAGAGTTGTTGGCTGTGCTTCTTGCGCTGCGTCGCTTCCAACCGATGCTGCGCCACAAGCACGTGCTTGTTCGCACCGACAGCACTGCGACCGTAGCTTATATCAACCACCAAGGTGGTCTTTGCTCCCGTCACATGTCACAACTCGCCCGCCATCTGCTCCTGTGGAGTCAGACGTGGCTGAAATCACTACGTGCCATTCACATTCCAGGAGAGCTCAACCGTGCAGCCGACCAGCTCTCACGGCAGTCCACCCATCCTGGAGAATGGCGACTCCACCCCCAGGTAGTCCAGCTGATTTGGAGCCATTTCGGCAAAGCCCAGATAGATCTGTTCGCTTCCCCCGAATCCTCCCATTGCCAGCTATTTTACTACCTCAGCGAGGCTCCCCTCGGCAGGGATGCACTGGCACACTGCTGGCCTCCGGGGCCCAAGTACGCCTTTCCCCCAGTGAGCCTCCTTGCACAAACACTGTGCAAGATCAGGGAGGATGAGGAGCAGGTTCTGCTGGTTGCGCCATACTGGCCCACCCGGACCTGGTTTCCAGACCTCATTTCCCTTGCGGCAGCCCCTCCCTGGAAAATTCCCTTGAGGAGAGACCTTCTCTCTCAGGGGATGGGCACAATTTGGCACCCACGTCCCGACCTATGGAACCTGCACATCTGGTTCCTGGACGGGACGCGTCAGACCTCTCCGGCCTTTCACAGGCTGTGATAGATACTATCACTCAGTCTAGAGCTCCCTGTACAAGGCAGGCCTATGCACTGAGATGGGGTCTGTTCGTTGACTGGTGCTCCTCTCGCGGAGAGGACCCACAGAGATGTCCGATTGCAGTCGTGCTTTCCTTCCTGCAGGAGAAGTTGGAGCGCAGGCTGTCCCCTTCGACTCTCAAAGTGTACGTTGCTGCCATCGCAGCGTATCACGATGCAGTGGATGGAGCATCCCTTGGTAAGCACTAACTCATCGTGAGGTTCCTTAGAGGTGCGAGAAGGGTTAATCCCCCCAGACCGCACCTCGTACCCTCTTGGGATCTCTCCGTCACCCTCCAGGGTCTGCGGGAGGCCCCATTTGAGCCACTCGCTTCAGTTGAGCTAAAATATCTGTCTCTTAAGACAGTGCTCCTGACTGCGCTGGCCTCCATCAAGAGGGTAGGGGACCTACAAGCCTTCTCTGTCAACGAAGCATGCCTGGAATTCGGGCCCGGCGATTCTCACGTCATCCTGAGACCCCGGCCCGGTTATGTGCCCAAGGTTCCCACCACGCCTTTCCGCGATCAGGTGCTGAACCTGCAAGCTCTGCCCCTGGAGGAGGCAGATCGGGCCTCTGCGCTGCTGTGTCCAGTCCGCGCCCTTCGTATATATGTGGACCGCACTCGGCACTTCAGACGCACTGAGCAGCTCTTTGTTTGCTTTAGAGGTCAGCAGAAAGGGAATGCTGTCTCCAAACAGAGGTTGGCCCATTGGGTGGTAGATGCCATCTCCCTGTCGTACCAAAACCAGGGAGAGCCATGCCCCTTAGGTGTTCGTGCCCACTCCACAAGGAGTGTTGCCTCATCCTATGCGTTGGCTCATGGCGCCTCACTAGCAGATATCTGTAGAGCTGCGGGCTGGGCGACACCTAATACCTTCGCCAGGGAGTCCGGCTGGTGTCGGCTTGCTGCGCCACTCCTATGGGATCCGTGCGCTATATCCCTTAGTTGTTTCCTCCGGTGAACCTTGGGTCCTCCATGCCCCGCAGTCAGGCCTAGCTGCGGAGTAGTGCAGCTAGGGTCTCCTTCGCCCAGCAGGTTGTGGCAACATGTCTCAGTATTTTTCCAAGGTCAGCTAGAAGGCCGCTGTTTCCCTCATATATCTCTACAAGTTATGGATATATTGAATTTTTTTTATTCCACATGTAGGGATCTCATGTCTCCGGTCCCTCCTTCAGGGAACGAGGGTTACGTTCGTAACCTAGACGTTTCTTGAAGTGCCCTTCTGTGTCATCATCCCGTGCCCATACAAAATTTCTAACCAGCATGCACTGCTTCAAGTCAGAATTTGATCAATCTGTGCAGTGCCGCATTAAGTCGAACACACCTACAGTGTTGCATGTTTTATTGGTGCAAATATATATATACAAAAGTTTGGGGTCAGTGCATTTTTATTCTTTTTTTTTAATTTTTTTATTTTTTATTTTAAGAAATTAATACTTTTATTCACCAAGGATGTATTAAGTTAATAATTAAAAGTTTCTTAAAAGTTAATAATAAAATAATAATTTACATTGTTATAAAATATTTATATTTTGAATAAACACTGTACTTTTTAAACTTGTTATTCATAAAAGAATCCTGAAAAAAAAATTACAGTTTCCAAAAAATATTTGGCAGTACAACTGTTGATATTATCCAACATTGATCATTCTAATAATAAATCAGCATATTAGAATGATTTCTGAAGGATCATGTGACACTTAAGACTGGAGTAACAGCTGATAAAAATTCAGCTTTTCATCACAGGAATAAATTCTATTTTAAAGTATGTTAAAATGAAAAACATTATTTTATATTGTAAAAAACATTTTAAATTACAGATTTTTTTTTTCTATATTTTTAGAACACTTGCATTTTTAGAACACTTTAAGTGTGTCCCATTAAGTAATGAAAAGTTCTACACACACTTGTGGTCTTCAAGCTCACACGAACACTTGGACCAAATATAGATACACGTAGATATACGTCATATAAGTAGTCAAGTGGTTGAAGTGCAAAGACTGCAGGTGTGGATATTTGGACAGGGCATTAGTAATGTGTCTAATTTAATGCAAGCTATTTATTCTTTCTCTTGTACTTCCTCGCTCACATCATTCTCTCAGTTAAATATTGATGCATGTCTGATGTCAGCTGTATCTTTCTAAAACAAAAAACATATTTATAAGAAAAAAATATATATGGTTACTTTCTTCAGATTTGCTACAGTTTTTACTGACTGTGTCACTAATCAGTCAACAGTGTGAAACATACAGTGACCAGTGTAGTCTGCATTGTTGTCATGTTATATTATACTTTTGTATTTGACATTGCTGTGCTTTCATTGTTGTTGTCTACAGTACCTCACAAATTTCACTGCTTAGTTTTACACTTTGTGTAAACTGTTCAAATTACAATAAAAGACTCATGACCTTTTAACACAATTAAACAGACTTCTGGGAGCTGAAAATAATAATAAAAAATTGTTCCTTAAAACAACTGAAAAATGTATTTTCAAATTAAGAATGAGGATACATAAAGATAAACTGGAATCATAATCATTAAGTTTGTTTCAATGCCTGTCCCTTGCCTTAGCGTATAAATATTAAACTGTGTTCACAGGAACAAATATATCAGTGTCAGAATCCAACAGGCCTGACAGAATAAAAAAAATAGATAATCTTGAGCTCATAGTTGTGGTTTGGTTTCTTCTATTTCTATTTCAGCTCCACTGCACTAACCATTATTATAAATACAGTTAATACCACCATTATGATACAGAGAAATCAAAATATTGTTCCATTTCAAATATTGTTCATTGAACACATAATGGAAAATAATACTGTACAATTTAATACTGAATGGGTCATGGTAACATTTCTGTAGAAAGATTGCATGTAAGTCAGTGTGACATTTTGTGAAAACATGCTACAAGATTATCAACATTATTAAAAGATCTTCTGTAACACATGAGGTACATTCATATGTGTTTAATCTGTCATGATGTTTCTAAAGATCTGACTGCAGGTTTCAGGAAGTCTTGAGTCTTTAACACAGTCTGTGTCTTTAACCGTCTGTCATCAATCAGTCAGTATGAAGCTCAGTCAACTTCCTCTTGTGCTCTGTGAGTATTATTTTCTCTAAATCTATTTCAGTGGTATTGCTATTATGTTATGTAAATGATCAAGTGTTTTAGTGTTTCTAGATTTATTTTTTTTGCTGCTCTCAGAGTTGAGTTTAAGAGATGAGTTTTGTGCAGTTAGTTCTGTTTGTGAAAGAAATGCACTCTGTTGTGTTGTAGATCAGTGTGTTTGTTCAGTCATTCAGTTTTGTGGTGTATAATGGTGTTAAATCAGTCCTGTTGGTTTGTTTTGCTGTTATTGTTGCTGTTGTTGTAATATTCACTAGTACACACACAGTTCATAAGAGTTTGTCTTTATTCTTCTGCGTGTGATCAGAAAGTTCCCTAAACAGTTTCCTGCTACGACCAAATCTATAAAATACCAGTCAGATATTTTCATGTTTGTCTGGACACATATACAGTCCCCCACACAATATTTTAATATTTGGTCATCTTTATAATTATCAGCTCAATATTCACATTGTAATGAGTTTTTCTCTTTGTATTTTTAGTGCTGATTTCAAACATCTACTCTCAACATACTGAACGTGAGTCAATTTAATTCATATACTTTTATCACATATGAGTGATTCTACAGTAACACTAACAAACGAACTGAGAGTTGAGAAATTACTTACATTTTTTTATGATTATAAATGCACCCTTTTTATAGTCGAATTCATGTGACAATTCTGAGCTCAAACAAACACAACATCAGTCTATCAAAAACAGCAGATACAAAGTTCTGGCATGAAACTATATGATTGTGCAGTCTGATAGGTCTAACTCAATCTGTCATAATGACATCATTTTCACATTGCACAGGTTATTTCCTGTATCGGTAGCCAATGAGCTCACTGCTCAACATTCAAATATATGACTAGTGTTGTAGCAGTTTTGCAGCTTGTTTCAGAAACCCTCCACCTTCCCCAGCTCCACCTGTATAGATCTGCTACGAGGTGAATCATGTATGTAATATAGGGTTTATTTCATGTATGTAATATGTGCAGCAGCAGTATTTCTTACATTCTCACAGCAGCATGTTGTGGATGTATTGGCAGTAGCAAGTGTCTGTACTTGCTCTGTCACAGCAGCATAGCAGATCTATTCCACCAAGACCAAATACATTAACATTGTCATGTACATTACCATGTCAATCCCTCTGAGAGTTGTCATGACAGAAATATATTTCTTACATTTTCTGTGAAACTGAAATCAGAACGGTGAGAGACAAGATCCTTCTGTTGGAAAACTTGTTGAAAAACAATTCATGTTTCCAAATTCCCAATGATTATATACTGACAGATCTTTTATAAATGACAACAACAGCTATAGAGAACAACACTTAAGTCTCATCTGATTTAGCATGTGTGTTTTACAGTCAAGTAACTGTGTTCATACAGTCAAATCAGCACATTATTTTCATTGTGAATTGTCATTGTACAGAAAGAACAAAAGCCAAAGTGACCATCAAACCTGCTCAACATGTATTCAGAGGAGAGACAGTCACTCTCAGATGTGACATATATGCTGAAGGAGTCACTAGATGGCGCTACAGCTGGTATAAAGAAGATTCAGTCAGTGTTTTCAGTGAACTACAGGAACACACATTCAGTCCTGCTAAAGAGGTTGACGCAGGTAAATACTCCTGTTATGGAGAAGAGACAGAAGGATCACGAACATCATACAGTGATGAAGTTACACTGACAGTATCAGGTGAGTTTGATCAACTCTTCACATTCACACACAAGTTTAACATGTTATTAATGAGTGATTTCTCAACTTCAGTTCCCAGAGCAGTTTTAAGTGTTTCTCCACAGACATGGTTGACTGAAGGAGATTCAGTGACTCTGATCTGTGAGGTTAACGGCTCCTCTACAGGCTGGACATTCAGCTGGTTCACTGAGACTGGTCCATCAGGTAAAATATAATGTGATTCATGTAGTAACATCTGAATAAACTGGTTTAATAAAAAAAAAAAAAATAGAGATTCAAAATATTTAATCATTGGGATTGTACCAACCCAAGTAATTTGTAAGACATAAAATATCTGCTCATTTCTTGAGGTAACTGGTCATTTTTACTTCATACAGACAACAGCAATCATTATAATCTGCTCTCAGACAGCAGCAGAGGAGCTGGAGGAAACTACACTGTCAGTTCTGCTGCTCTAAATCACACAGGAGTTTATGTGTGCAGAGCAGAGAGAGGAAAACCAGCCTATAACACAACCATCAGCAACACACAGTTAATATGGGTCACTGGTGAGTTCAAACTGAACCACAGAATGAGTGAAACACTCTGGAAATTTTCCTTGATCTTTTTAGAGCTTGAAGTGTCTTGAAATTTTATCCTGTCATAAATATAGCTATTTTTTAATGAAGAAAGATGCTTTAGCTGTCAGATGTAGTTACTGCATCTACTAGCAGGGCCTAAATAGACCAAACTAACCAGCAAAACCTTGATTCCTGTGTTAGCTGCAAAAATGTAAAGTGTTGCTTGCTGATGGCATAATGACAAATATTTAAGGTGTAATGTTTGTTTGTGTTTTAAATAGAAATACTCAGTGATGACTTATGGGTTTTCAGATATTAGAACTGTAATATTTTTTCTAAAAAGCTGAAGTTGTGTGAAGTGTTATATCAATAAAACTGTCTTGACTTGATTTCTAAATTGTATCTGTAATTGTCTTCTCAGGTGTTTCTCCTCCAGTGTCTCTGATCATCAGTCCCAACAGAACTCAACACTTCACATATGTTTCTCTCTATCTGAGCTGTGAGGACCAGAGTGACTCTACTGGATGGAGAGTGAGAAAATACACAGACAGATGGGGGCTGGAAGATTGTTCATCATCAGTGTGGGGATCACAAACAGGATCTACATGTACAATCAGATCCACCATCATATGGGACACTGGAGTTTACTGGTGTGAGTCTGAATCTGGAGAGAAATATCATCCTGTTAATATCACTGTACACTGTGAGTCATTGTTCATTTGCCCACGTCATGTAAACAAATAAATGTTTATTTATAAGTAGAGTATTATTATTATTATTATTACTACTGTTACTCTGTGCATAATTACGAGAGCGTCTTCCACTGAACTCGTTCGGTTGTGCTGTTGTTGTTGTCTCCACATTGTTGATTCATTCTTACTATATTTTTACTCTTTGTCAGTTGATGTTTGCTCTGTTTCTGTAGTTGATGTGATTCTGGAGAGTCCTGTTCATCCTGTGACTGAAGGAGATACTCTGACTCTACACTGTTTATATCAAAATACAACACCACCAAACCTCAGAGCTGATTTCTATAAAGATGAATCACTCATCCAGAGTCAAACTACAGAGATGATCATCTCTACTGTCTCAAAGTCACATGAGGGTTTCTACTACTGCAAACACCCAGAGAGAGGAGAGTCACCCAAGAGCTGGATCTCAGTCACAGGTGAGACTAGGAAACTATAAACACTATTGAAATGCTTCTGTATAATATACAGCACTAATATGACTGTAAAATGTGTTCATCTCAGCTTCCTCCAGAAGATCAGGATCTGATGATCTCAATCCTGTGATAGTTGGAGTGTCTGCTGGACTGACTGTCACATTTTTGATTGTTGTCTTCTTGGTCCTGCTGTGGCGCTACAGAAACAGCAAAGGTTCATCTTATGCCATTTTAAAATTCAATGATGCAGACTATTTTCCTAAACCTGTGATGTGTCGTCCTACAACAGCCTAAACTAAACATCTAAAACTTTATTGTTGACTGATTTTAAAGGGTTTCTGGGTAGTTTTCTACTGGGCAGGTACTGCTCCAAATAATAGGCTACTACAGATTAACCATTTATGTATTTAATGTTTATTTTTCTGTGGGCTTAAATTCATAAGATGCAATCATTTATTACAGGGACTGATCACATTTATGACTCCATTGATGCAACAATTAATAAAGACACACAAATAACCACAGGTAACTAATGATGTTACAAGGTAATTATGTCATGTTGGTCATTTACCAAGGCAGTACTTATTTTCAAAATAATCAAATCCATCTTTGTTTTACATTTCACTGTGATAGCTATTTGCAGAAGAAAAAAAAAATATCAGTTCACTTTTTTCTGTTATTCATTGTAGACATTGTAAGTGGAGCTACTGAACTCACCAATGCTGAGATTGAACTTAAATCTACAGAGAAACAGACGAAAAAAGAAAATAAAGGTAAACTAAAACAAAAGTTGATTCTCTTATGTTTTTATGATCATGACAATAGTGTTCAGCAGAGCTAAAGACCTCTGAGGTAAAAAGCCCCTTTGATTTTAATTTCTCCCGCAACAGTAAATAGCAACAAAAAACACCTCAGTATTTTCTTAAACACTCATTTGTGAAATCAGCCTCATCCATAAAGATCATTGCATGCAAATTACAATAAGTTGATTCTGAGGTAATATGGCCAAACATATAATTGTTTTAACATAAATAATTGTATTATTTCTGTAGAAGCTGTAGAGATTTTATGAATATAAAATGAGTATTGGACACACAGTGAGCACTGGTGATATTAACTGTTGGCATCTTTTAGGGAAAACCAGTGAAAGTTCAGACACTGTTTACTATAAACTGACCCTGGTGACCCATCAAGGTGAGTGTCAAAATAAAAACATCAATCACAATTCACAAGGAGCTGCTAAAAACTGCATCTACAAGCATCATTGAGCATCTAAAAATAAAATGAAAAATGCAAAAATTGAAATGTGCGTTTTTAATTCATTTATTTTTCAGCTGCCGGATCTAGTTATGTGACGTTTGCTCAGATTGAATCTCCAATGGCTGAAGTAGATACTTTCAATCACAGGACCCTGACGAGTTTAGGTTGAGAAGGGCTGGAGAATGACCAGGATTGTCAATTATTTATCATCTTTGTGATGCTGAACGCTTGGCAAAAGTTTTTTTCGATATTTAATGTCCATGATTATCTTTTTAGCTCTGTTCTGTATTATTAAAGGTTACGTCATTACATGGAAACGTCAAGTCTTTTTTGTAAAGTTTTTTTTTTTTTTTAACTGTTGTGAAAGTTTCAGTTTCTCTTTTGTTCTTTTTTATCTTAAATGTATTTGTAGCAGGGTTTTTATGGTCATTTGTAACGCCACGCCAGCAGAGGGAGCCCTCAACCATAGACTGTCTGTTACCGCTCCCTCTGCTGCCTCTACAGTGACTTCCTGTTTGGCAGCCATAAAAGGCAGGCCATGCCAAACTAACCTTGCGAAGTATTGTTTTGCTGTGTAGACTCTACTAAGCATTTTCTCTTGTTTCATTGCCTTGTTTTTGCCACGGTTTTGTTTCTTGTCATTGTTTTGCCATTGTTTAGTTCTGTTCCATTGCCATAGTTTAGCCTAGTGTCATAGCCTTGTTCATTTGTTATTTTGGACTGCTCTCTCTGGTATTTTGACCCATTGCCTGTTCTATTGGATTTACGCTCTCGCCTTACCCAGGGTATTACTGTTTGTTTGGTTATCGACCCTGCCTGTCTTGACTATGCTGTGTCCAATAAAGCTCGCACTTGGATCTTATACGCTTCCTACGAGTCCTCCTTACAGAATACTTCGTCTCCCAAAGATCCAGCGCCTTTCAGAGACACAGATCAAACCATGGACCCAGCATCACGCCTCTTCCGCCTCCGCCAAGGTAATCGGTCTATTGAAGATTATGTTGTGGACTTTTGCGGACTGTGTTATTTGGTAGCATTTAATGACGTCGCACTTAAGGACAAACACATTCGCTCCCAGTTACCTGGGGGGAAAATTCACTGGACTTTAGAGCAGTATATTGACTATGCTATAGTATATTGCTGCTGGCTGGATCGTCATTTACTGTGGGGATTGCCGATAAGGAGCCCTGCAATCCTTCAGCACCCATTACATCAGAACATTTTCACACCCCAACCGTTATGTCCGGTAATGTCACTATCATGCCAGAGCCTTCTCGTGTCAGACCTGCCAAGCCTGCCAAGCCAAAGCCTGCTCAAGTCACGTCCACCAAGTCACAGTCTGCTCACAACATGCCTGCCACTCCAGGGCCTGCTCACGCCATGGCCGCCCTTCCAGAGTCTGCACCTGTCATGGCCGCCATCCCCAAGCCAGTCCACAAGATGGTCGCCATCCCCATGCCTGTTCGCAAGATGGCCGCCATGCCAGAGTCCCCGGCCAAGATGGCTGCCACGCCTGAGGCACATCAATCCAAAATCATCTCATCCAAATCTCATCTCGCCATGTCTGCTGCACCCAAAGCAAACCAAGTGATGGCTGATCCTTCGGTGTCAAGTCAAGTCAGGGCTGCACGTTCAGTGCCAAATCAAGTGACAGCTGTGTTCCCTGAGCCAAGTCAAGTTACTGCTGTTCTTCCCGAGCCAAGTCAAGCCACAGCTGACCTTCATGAACCAAGTCAAGCCACAGCTGACCTTCACGAGCCAGGTCAAGACACAGCTGTTCTTCATGAGTCAAGTCAAGCCACGGCAGACCTCCTTGAGTCAAGTGTAGCATCTGGACCAATCAGACATACATTGATTGTTACATTTAACAAATAGTCTTTAAACACAACAGGTCAGCTACATGCTGGAGCTCTGGAGACAACCCCCCAAAGCAAATAACACCCCAAAAGGGCTCAGTTGCCAGGACAACAATCTGATATCACAGGTTTATTGCCTCAAGGAATGCAAATGGAGCACACTACATTTCTCTATAGGAAAGACACAATGCCTATAGAAATGGACTCTTTCCTATTCATTCACAGACAAACCTTTCTTTGACCTTCCTATTACACATAGCCCAGGTCATTGTGTACAGTACTACTGCATTGTATTTTAATTTTGTCTGTTTGTATTTGTCTTTCTACTGTTCTATGCATGCATTATGATAGATGACTAGTCATACAGCCCACCTATGTCATGTTTGGACTCTTTTAATTCGTATTTTGATGATCTAAAAGATGGTGTAAATTAGATGTTGATACCCATGCAACATATTAGCGTTTTAAGAAACCTTAGTAGTTTTGCATCAACACCCAATCAAATTACATATGCAAAATACCATGCTCACAGACAAAGAGTCGTAAACTTTCCCTCCAAAGGTGAAAGTTACCATTGGTTCACGGACCTCCTGGAGGCGCAGCCGCAAATGGTTGACCGCCTACCTTGTTCTTCCTTTTTTCCTCTTCAATGTCTTCTTCGTCTGCAACGTCTTCTGATTGCTGCCCGTGTGGAGGAACCCACGGGGAGCCTGAGCCGGCACAGGGCGTGCCCGGCGGGCCCGACAGGCCCCAACATACAGAGCTGTGGCTCTCGACCACAGAGAGCCAGACAGTTCCACTCAACCCTGGAATTTGTCTTCATGACTCGCCTCAGCCAGTCGGTGGTTCTTGGAGAACCTAAGAAGATGAGCTAGAACTCTTCAGGACTTCCCTAAGCATGCACCAGGCCTTGCGGCCTTGTCTTTCCATTTCCCAAAGATCACAGGACTTTAGCTGGGTCCCTCTCAGCTCTTGGTTCTTCTTTGCTTTTCACATGGGAAGAAACTCCCAGTCACCAATGAGTCAGGACATCTTTGGAATTCATCACTCTTCAGACCCGGAAGAACGTGATTGCACTTCCAAACCCACCACTGCTCCAAACCATCTTTCACCAGAGACTGCATTTGGACACTTGTTCAATGACCAAGGCAATGCAAGTATCGTACATTAAACTAAACAAACAGAGGTTTAGTATAAGCTGTAGACAGCACTGATGGTTTCACAGCAGGTGGTTAACTGACTCTTTTCATAGCTTCATTTCCTTCTCTCTCTCTAACTGCTTCTCACTGACCATTCCCCATGTATGAGTGATTTTATGTTTGTTTGTTTAGATTAGTTATGTGTTAGTCCTTCGTTAATAAACTATTGTGCACAAATTACATGAGTTTTGATTCTGATTCTGCCTTGCAAATTAATGTCCCTTTACGATTCCGATTCGAGCTACTTGCTCTAATGCAACGGTACTTTAAGAAAGTTATTTTCTGTGGCCAAGAGAATATAATTTCTTAGAGTTGATATAAAGATTATACTGAATGTTCGCTGGGCGAACAGATTAGTTAATGGCAAATTGATTCTGCTACAGTTACTACTGGCAGGTAATATAAATAATTGTAATTAATCCTAATTAATTGTAATTATTTATATACATTTCCCTTTGAGCTAAATCGCGACAGATTTATGGTGGAGAACGCGGCGATCGTTTAAACATTAGTTGCAAGCAGATTTCAATATCAAACTTGTGTATTTGTCTCAGAAATTTTATTAACGTCTTACACATGCAGCTTCTGATAACATCAGATAGACTATAGCTTGAATGTGCCCTACCACGAGCAGTAGAAACTTGTTCAATGCTATAACACATCTTTAAATCGTACGATAAGAATCTAACCTGATATTAGCAAAGAAATCCTAATTTCTGTTGTTAGTAGAGCGTAAGCCTTCTCTGACGAAGAAATCTCAGATTAGAAGCCCGTATAAATGGTACCAGAATTAATTAATCTAAATTTGGGTGAAGAAATCCCCACTTTTAGCTTTAAATGTGTAAGTCTTCTCTGACAAAGAAATCTCAGATTAGCAGCCCACATAATTTAATAAATTCATCTAAATTTGGGCGAAGAAATCCCCACTTTTAGCTTTAAATGCATAAGTCTTGTCTGACAAGGAAATTTCAGATTAAAAGGCATTAAATAATCTGCATGGCGAAGAAATCCCACTTGCATTGATATTAAAACTGAGCGACGAAGAAATCTGGCTACAGTATTGTATTGTAATGGTGATTTGAGCAATGTTCCTCATTTCTCCGAATTAAGGCCTTCTTGTAACTATCGCATATCATTGTAATCATGGAGATTATGCAAATGAATAGCGAATTAATGGTGTAATTCTAGTTTAGCTAACTAGGAATTTGCCATTGTCTGTGAAGTGAATGTGCTGATCTGATTTGTGAATGAAGTTGTATGCGGAAAGTCATAACTGACTGCGTGTAAGTTTCCCCTGCCTGTTTCACGGCAGCACAAGTTCTGCTCAGCTTGTTCGTTGTTGTGAACATGCATCAGTCTCTTAGCAACGTCTCACCCCGGAAGTTGAGAGCAGCCTCTTCCAGTTCAATCTGATAACAGCATACACATCACAGACCCTTGTGTAAACTGAGTAGAACTGAGTGTAGCCAAAGCTAACACTTTAGCAGCCGTACAGGCATATAAGCTAAGCCCTTTACCTCAACTGTTAGCTGTTAGCATCCGACTAATGCTTAGACGTGTGAGTGTAAAGTGTAATGTTCACTCCTCTCCTCTCTCTCCCCCTTTCTCTTGGTTTCACCTCCTGTTTGCGCTATTACCTTCTGTTTAGACTCAGTTAGGTTGGCCCTCCTCACATACTTGGGTTTTGACTGTGTTCATTTTATTTTGACTTTGTTCTACCTCTCTTTGATTTTATTTCATTTCTTGACCTTTGTTTAGCTTGAATGTACCAGTTCAGCTAAATTGATTTTAATTAAGTCACTAATTTAATTAAATCAAGTTATTTACTTTTCCTTTAGTTTCCTAAAGCTATTAGGATATTTTCATTTTTCTTTCCTTATTTTAGTTTATCCGACCATCACTGTCTTCCCTCTCGGTATAGGATTATAGCAGTTCTAGCAACTGATGTCCCCTTAATGAACCGTATAGGTCATTAGTAAACTAAGTCCTGTCTCTCCTTACTCCTTAGCAGTCAGGCCTGTTACATGAGGTACAGTCACTGTCACCAAGCCATAGGTCCTGAGAAGACTAGAAACACTTCCTAGTGTCTCTGCTTATTTACCTTGAGATGTTTGATGTGTCCCTGCTAGCTTAGCTAACAGTCTCCCTAGATTTATGACCCTACTGCAGCAGGCCTTTGAAAACTAAATAAACTAAATAAGGAAAGCCCTTCCTTCTCCCTCTGTCTCTTTCTGATTTAATTTCAGTTTGTGTATTTGGTACCTTCATAGTGACCAAACCTGTGAACCATTAGTGTTTTGAGTAATAATTTGACTACAGGTGAAGCTGCAGGTCATTAGCTGACCCCCTGCTTACAGCCCATCAAAGTTACTCAAACCCTCTCTTTGTGCTGACCCGCACAAAATCTTAGCACCCCCACCTCACTAGCTACCCTAACCAGCTATTCACACCTTACATGGCCTAGAGAGCCATTCCCTATACAGATAGCTAACACCTCTGTATGTACTTGCAATTGCCGTCTGCATTTCTCTCTTGTGTTCCCACAAGTGAACCAGCATGCCTCAGACATCCAGCCCTGCCACCCACCAGGAACACCTGGAGACCCTGCAGAGCACTGTGATGGACATCCTTCAGCCGAAAGCAGCCAACAACCTGCAATGGCAGAAAAAGGAACAGCAGGACTGCGACACCAGGGGACACCTCACACCCAGCCTGGAAAACCGGGAGCTGACCAGCATCATTTTCTCCTTAGTCCACACCCTCAAGGGCCTCAGACAGGAGGTAAATGAACTGAAACTGCAAGTCACAGAGTTCCAAAGGGAACCGACACCTGCTCAGCAAGAGAAGGAACAGGACAGGCGTGAGGAACCTGACAGAACGGCACAACAGAAGGATATCACCAGTCTTCAGGAGGCTCTAACAGCTGCCGGACACAGAGAGCAGCTTGAAAGGGCCACCAGACAAGATTTGGAAAGAGAACTGTTTCACACAAAGTCGCTGTTAAGAACAGCATACGTAGAACTTAATGAGAGAGACACTAGAGCTAAGGCCCTAGAAGGCCATCTGCATGCAGCCAGAGCTGAAGTCCAAACCCTGACTCAGCAATTCGGCAACATTAAAGAGGAGCTTGACATGGTTCAGAGAGAACTGAAACAGTCTTACAGACTGTGCATGCACTTGAGTAAAAGACACCCTGCTGCATGTCACACAGCCAGCAGTGCAAACCCCCATGCCCCTGTACACAGATACAAAGGGGGGAGCCAAAACCTTCTGCTTGACACTTCACAAGTCAGCTTCCAGAAAACTTCTGCAGCCACAGAAGGAACAGAATTCATTCAGACGAACTCTGAAGTGACACATGAAGTGACACTCAAAGAACTCAATCGAATGGCGAGAAACATCCCTGCATTCACACCAGACATTGCAGGAGACCATGACGTCCACGCCTACCTGAGAGACATTGACTTTTTCCTTCAGTCTTGGAAATGTGTGAACTACCAAGATAGACTTTATCTGCTCTGGATCACCTCTAGCCCAGAGGTGCGACGCTTCCTGGCTCGACAGCCAGGACACATCCAATCGGACTACCAGCAGCTAAGACAAGCCATCATTAAGGAATTCTCAGACCCAAAGTCTGAACATGGATTGATCGCTGCCCTGGCCACAAAACAGGGCCGGTATGAAACTCCACATGTGTACTACCACAGACTTCGACGAGCTTACTTCGGAGCTCGCAGTGAACCCGGGATGGAGGAGGACACCAGCTTCAAGAGCCTCTTCCTCCAAAACCTGCATCCCATGGTGAGTCACCATTTAGGCATTCTAGCCTGCCCTCACTCAATGCCTATTCAACAACTGCGTGATCTGACACACAAGGCCTTTAACAAGCACAAGGCCTCCACCAAAGGTGTTTGTAAGAACCCACTGATTCTGGACTGCGCCACCCTGAATTCAAAGCAGGCACCAGAAGGCACCCAGCATTGTCACCATGCCAGGCCCTTCTACAGAAAGACACTAGCCAACAGAGGACATAACCGTCGCCATAGCAACAGACCCAGGTTCCAGACCACCAACTGGGAGGAGCCATGGAAAAGGGTATCCTCAGCCTGCAAGCACCACGCTATGTCCAACAGCAGTCAACCACATCCTCCTCCACACCTTTCACACAGGTGCTAAATGGAGGGTGCACAACGACAGCTGGACACACCCACTTTTGTGTTACAGAAGCTGCTGACACTAGCAAAAGAGCTCCTTGAACAAAACTCCACTGAGTAGTACCAGAAAGGACAAACTTTGACTCCTTGTCAAACATAACACAGCATCAGACTCGGGGAGGAGCATCCCGCAAAACCAGCCGACACCCCAGGAGCAGCCAGACAACGTTGGATAGAGCAACGGGCCCACATGCCCAACAGCCAAACCTCTACCAACACAACTCAGGCAAGCTTAAACCAGTGTTGCCACCAGAGCAAAGCAACACTGCCAACATCAGACTTTTAGTGACATTCAAGCAGGACAGAGGGCTAACAACCACCTGCAGCCCTCCTGCCATCATCACTAGGTCAGACTGAAACTCTTTTCACACTACCATCTCTATTATGATTCCCTGCGACCCTCGGAATCACCTGCCCTCTCACAAGTGAGAGTTCAACCAGTTGCTCCAAACAACACCTAAAGCAACCCTTTGACCCAGGCCAAATCACCTCAGGATGACAAGTGACACTGCCATGACACCTGTGGCACAAGCTCAAGGACCTGCACCTTGCTACTGCCTACACCATCACAGCACACCACCTGACAGCACCCCAACCACTCCTAGTGGCACCAACAGCCAGAGAGCCACCACTCTCTCCCAGCCATGAGTGACAGGTGCGTGTCTGATTGTTCTGCACATCGGACATCGCTCACTGTTGTCTGTTGGACAGACAACAACGTTCGAAAGGGGGGAAGATATGTAGCGCCTGGACCAATCAGACATACATTGATTGTTACATTTAACAAATAGTCTTTAAACACAACAGGCCAGCTACATGCTGGAGCTCTGGAGACAACCCCCCAAAGCAACTAACACCCCAAAAGGGCTCAGTTGCCAGGACAACGATCTGATATCACAGGTTTTATTGCCTCAAGGAATGCAAACGGAGCACACTACATTTCTCTATAGGAAAGACACAATGCCTATAGAAATTGACTCTTTCCTATTCATTCACAGACAAACCTTTCTTTGACCTTCCTATTACACATAGCCCAGGTCATTGTGTACAGTACTACTGCATTGTTTTTTAATTTTGTGTTTGTATTTGTCTTTCTACTGTTTTATGCATGCATTATGATAGATGACTAGTCATACAGCCCACCTATGTCATGTTTGGACTCTTTTAATTCGTATTTTGATGATCTAAAAGATGGTGTAAATTAGATGTTGATACAACATATTAGCGTTTTAAGAAACCTTAGTAGTTTTGCATTGAATTTTGCACCCAATCGAATTACATATGCAAAATACCATGCTCACAGACAAAGAGTTGTAAACTTTCCCTGCAAAGGTGAAAGTTAGGTGAAAGTTACAATTGGTTCGCGGACCTCCTGGAGGCGCAGCCTGCTCCACGGCCCAGGCCCTCCAGTGTCCCACTGTCTGCCACAGCTCCACGGCCCTGGTCCCCCAGGGTTCCACTGTCTGCCACAGCTCCACAGTCCAGGTCCTCCAGGGTTCCATTGTCTGCCACTGATCCACTGATCCATGGTCCAGGTCCTCCAGTGCTTCACTGCCTGTCCCTGCTCCAAGGCCCAGGTCCTCCAGTGCTTCATTGTCTGTCCCTGCTCCATGATCCAGGCCCACCTCCTCTGCATGGACCTGGCCCTCCGTCCCACCCCCTGTTTCGCCTCTGTTCCCCCACCTCCCTGGACTGTTGTTATGAGCGCCAGGAGTCGCTCCTAGATGGGGGGATTCTGTAACGCCACGCCAGCAGAGGGAGCCCTCAACCATAGACTGTCTGTTACCGCTCCCTCTGCTGTTTCTACAGTGACTTCCTGTTTGACAGCAATAAAAGGCAGGCCATGCCAAACTAATCTTGTGAAGTATTGTTTTGCTGTGCGGACTCTACTAAGCGTTTTCTCTTGTTTCATTGCCTTGTTTTTGCCACGGTTTTGTTTCTTGTCATTGTTTTGCCATTGTTTAGTTCTGTTCCATTGCCATAGTTTAGCCTAGTGTCATAGCCTTGTTCATTTGTTACTTTGGACTGCTCTCTCTGGTATTTTGACCCATTGCCTGTTCTATTGGATTTACGCTCTCGCCTTGCCCAGGATATTACTGTTTGTTTGGTTATCGACCCTGCCTGTCTTGACTACGCTGTGTCCAATAAAGCTCGCACTTGGATCTTATACGCTTCTTATGAGTCCTCCTTACATCATTGAAACATCAGGGAATTTTAAAATTGTGATTTCCAAGCCTGAAAAACCATGTAACTGTTCTAGGTTGGAAAAAGTTGTGTTATAAATCTATGTAGTGAATGTTGAATTTTCTAGCTATTTGTAGCTCTAAAATATTTCATTGCTATAAATAACTTAATGTGAGTATAATCTTTAGATTTGAAAACTGCATAAAACTGGTCAAAACTGGTTTTTGACTTATGTTGCAGCTTGCTTGTTGTTCTTAGTGAGAAATTAGAATAATTGTTCACAATTATAAATATAAACTGTAGTTTTGCTGTGTGATTTATACTTTGTTGTTTACAGTAAAATCTTTATTACAGTAAAATAAGGTTTAATTGTTGCCCATCTGTTTTTAATGTAGCTAACGTCGCCAGCTCCGTGTCTTCTACACACTCTAAACTTTGAACATGCCCGCGCGGGTCCGCTGCGGGTTTACTGTGGGACAGTGTGGGCAGAGAGAACCTACACTAAACCCTCATGGGCCCCACGTGGGATAGCCCATGTGGGGCCCACAGCAGTTTTACCCTTAGGGGGCCCTATGTAGGTTTTGAGTGTCAAAATAAAACGAAACCCACTCTGGGCCCTTTGTGGGTTTGCCCTTTTGGGCCCTCATGATGGTTTTCTGTGGGCAAGCCCGCATGGGCTAGCCCACACAAAACCCACTCAGGGCCCCCTGTGGGTTAGCCCATGTGGGGCCTATAGCAGTTTGCTCATTTGGGGCCCCATGGGGATTTTCTGTGGGCAACCTACTGTGGGCAATCCCACAAAAAAGCCCCAGGATTTTCGCCTTTTGGGCCCCCAAGTGTTTTTTTTTTTTTAAACGTTTTATGATTGGATTCTAATCAAACTTGATATTTTTTGTAATTTTTTTTATATCTATATGCAAATGTTACATGAAAATTATATTTCTGTGACAATGGCAGTAAAATGTAAACAATAAGTTGTCCATAACAAAAATTTAATACAGTTGTACTCATAAATGTACATGCTCCTTGCAGAATAAATGTTAATAATTTTAACAAAATAAGAGGGATCATGAAAACTGCATATTGTTTTTTATTTAGTAATGTCCTGAATAAACTATTTAACATAACAGATGTTTATATATACTCCACAAGACAAAATAATAAATGAATTTATATAAATTACCCCGTTCAAGTTTACATACCCTTTAATCTCAATACTGTGTGTTGTTTCCTGGATGATCCACGACTGTTTTTATCTTTTGTGATAGTTGTTCATGAGTCCCTTGTTTGTCCTGAGCAGTTCATCTGCCTGCTGTTCTTCAGAAAATTCCTCCAGCTCCTGCACATTATTTGTTTTTTCCAGCATCTTCTGCCTTTAACACTTTCCAAAATTGACTGAACTTTTTGAACTTTTCTAGTGCTTTTCATCTGCTGCAAGATTACTTTACAGTAGTAAAATGAAAATATTTTTTCCCAAAAGTTAATTGCTGAATTACAAAATCTGTAATTTAAGTTATGTTGTATACTGTAATAGACCTTGAGTTGCAAATTATTTCCTAATAAGACTTTTTTGTTAGTGTTATTGATCTCATGAGTGTTCACTGCGCAGGAGAGTCATTGTTGTGTTTGAATTGTGTGTAATCATTTAAGAATACCTGTAATAACTAGATTGAAACGTTTGAAAGACAAATGTATGCTGGCTTGTCTAAAGACTTGTTTAAAAACATAAATAGTTTGGTCAGTTACATGTTCTAGATGTTTGGTGAAGTGTTGCTAGTTGGTTGCTAGGATATTCTGGGTGGTTGCTAGGCTCTTGCTATGTAGTTGCTGGGGTGTTGCTAGATTTTATGTTTGATTGTGTGTCATTAGTGATTACAGACATTCCCACTTCTGTTAATAGCAAAAAAATCAAACATTGTTTCCAAAACTGATCCAGTTTCAGTGCTTTGATATTATAATAAGAATTGTAATAAATTTCTTACTAATGTTAGTAAATGAATATTAAATCATCGACATTAACATCTTAAACTTGCACTAAAACGTGATTTATACCATCTAAGTAGTAATTTAATACAATCTCATGTCTTCTTTAGTGATACAAGCTCTGAAACATTTACTGTATAACCTGTTGAATTTTTTCTTTTTTTTTTTAATATATATTGTTTATTGACTTGGTGCCATGATGGACATTGAAATGTTATTTATTTTTCATTTTAAACAGTATAGATGATTACTTAACGGTAATGCAATATTTGTGAACACAACTGTGTATGTCAGACTATAAATCCCCAAAAAATATGCATGGGGGCTTTCTTTAGAGTTGCCACCCCTCATAGACTGCTGTTCTGCTGTTGACTGACACTAGAGGGAGACTGAGATCTTCCACCTAGTCAAACATTAAATGTTTATGAAAATATATTGAGGAAATAAGAGGGTCCAAAAAATAAATAAATAAATAAATAAAATAAATAAATAAATCTCCTTTATACATAAATAAATGGCTAATCTGTAGCAGTCTATTATTTGGAGCAATACCTGCCCAGTAGAAAAACTACCCAGAAACCCTTTAAAATCAGTGTTAAAGTTTTAGATGTTTAGCTTAGGCTGTTGTAGAACGATGGGTCACAGGTTTAGGAAAATAGTCTGCATCATTGAATTGTAATATGGCAGAAGATGAACCTTTGTTGTTTCTGTAGCGCCACAACAGGACCAAGAAGACAACAATCAAAAATGTGACAGTCAGTCCAGCAGACACTCCAACTATTACAGGACTGAGACCATCAGATCCTGATCTTCTGGAGAAAGCTGAGATTAATACATTTTACAGTCATATTAGTGCTGTTTATTATACAGAAGAATTTCAATAGTGTTTATAGTTTCCTAGTCTCACCTGTGACTGAGATCCAGCTCTTGGGTGACTCTCCTCTCTCTGGGTGTTTGCAGTAGTAGAAACCCTCATGTGACTTTGAGACATTAGAGATGATCATCTCTGTAGTTTGACTCTGGATGAGTGATTCATCTTTATAGAAATCAGCTCTGAGGTTTGGTGGTGTTGTGTGTTGATATAAACAGTGTAGAGTCAGAGTATCTCCTTCAGTCACAGGATGAACAGGACTCTCCAGAATCACATCAGCTACAGAAACAGAGCAAACATCAACTGACACATAGTAAAAATATAGTAAAAATGGATCACAAGCGTTCAGTGGAGGATGCTCTAGTAATTATGCACAGACAAAATTATAGTAGAAATAATAATAATAATAAATACACAATTCATAAATAAACATTTATTTGTTTACATGATGTGGGCAAATGAACAGTGACTCACAGTGTACAGTGATATTAAAAGGCCTATTTATCTAGTCAACAAGGTATAAATGACCTGACACAAAAATTTTTGTCGAAAAGTCATATTCTGGAGGTTTCACTTGCTGGGGTCAAATTGACCCCACTGTAAAAAAGGTGTTAGCGGATTTTAGGGTAACAGAAGGGTTAACAGGATGATATTTCTGTTGGAAAGCACTCTTATCAGAATGTTTTTCAACTTAGTTAAGGGCTATTAAAGTATAAGGCAGTGTTTCTTGTAATTCAAGTGGTGACCACTGCGAGGTGCTGTTGTTATATATATATATACATATATTTTTCTTCGTTGTTTTTTTTTGACGAGATGTATGTATAAAAGTGAAAGTAAAGGTTTGTTGCGTTCTGAACGAAGAGAGCTCTGAGTCTTCATTTAAAACCAACAGGTTATGGGCCCAGAACGCTACAGTGAAGGTGCTTAAAGGCTTATTGAATATACTGAGCGATTGTGAGAGGAGAAGAATGAGCTCAGAATCCAAGACAGTGGCGATTGTTCCGTTAAACGGATCAAACTATCCTACGTGGAAAGTGCAATGTCGGATGGCATTGATGAGAGACGGACTGTGGGACTTGGTAAATGGCACAGAAGTTGCTCCACGATCAGAACCAAGTAAGATGGCAAGTTACATGGCTAAAAGTGATCGCGCACTGGCTACCATCGTATTGTCTATAGAACCGTCTTTGCTTTATTTAATCGGAGAGCCTGAAAATCCGACTGTCGTGTGGAAAAAGTTATTGGATCAGTTCCAAAAGAAAACATGGGCAAATAAGCTAGCACTGAGGCGTAAACTTTATTCTTTACAATTAAAAGACGGAGACTCAGTTCAAGAGCACATTAAGGTTATGACAGAAACATTTGATGCCCTGTCAGTTGTGGGTGATCACATTGAAGAGGAAGATCGTGTAGTGCACCTGCTCGCAAGTTTGCCAGATTCATTCAATGTGTTAGTTACGGCACTTGAAGCAAGTGTGGATGTACCTAAAATGGAGGTTGTCACAGAACGATTGCTGCATGAAGAACGAAAACTGAGAGATCGAGATGGTGAAAACAACAATAACGATGCCAAAGCTCTGACTGGAAAGCAGTTTTCAAAAGGAAAAGGACCAAAGTGTCATTACTGCGGAAGATTTGGACATATCAAGCGCAACTGTAGAGATTTCAACAAATGTGCTCAAAGCAAAGACTTCAACAAAGAAAGTAAAAAGGTAGGCTATAAACACAAAGCAAATAAGGCTCGGGTGAAGAGACAAGAAAGTAGCTCGGATAGTGAGAGTGTTGGATTAATTGTGAGCCATGCACTATCAATAAGTTCTGACAAAGGAATGGATAGCTGGATTGTCGATTCTGGAGCTACTTGTCATATGTGTAATGACAAGAATCAGTTTGTTGAGTTTAGTACCCTGGAGCCTCCACAAGAAGTTACACTTGGAGATGGTTATTCTGTTGAGGCAACGGGATGTGGAGTTGTGCGGCTAAAAATGACACTAACTGATAATAAGACAAAGGAGTGTAAACTGAAGGATGTGGTGTACGTACCACAACTATCATACAATTTACTGAGTGTGTCAAAAGCAACACAGTTGGGAAAAAAGGTCAGGTTCACAGAAGACAGTTGTTACATCACAGATGTAAATCAAAAGCTGATTGCTACTGCAACAAAAGAAGGCAGTCTCTATTATGTGAACTGTAGAGAAAGTGATCAAGTGCATGTAACAGAAAATGTGAATGTGCATAAAGAGACCAAGGAACAGATCTGGCACCGACGTTATGGCCACCTAGGGATACAAAATCTGAAGAAGCTGCGTAGTGAGTGTCTAGTCGATGGTTTTGACTTTGATGTCTCAAAAGACATAGACTTCTGTGATTCATGTGCTGAAGGTAAACATCATCGCAGTAAGTTCACAACTAATGATTGCAAAAGAGATGTTGAACCACTTGGCTTAGTGCACAGTGATGTCTGCGGAAAAATTAATGCAAAGTCCTTAAGTGGGGCTCAGTACTTCCTGACCTTCATTGATGAACATACTCATTATGTGTGGGTGTATGTCCTAAAGCGGAAAGGTGAAGTCTTTCAGAAGTTTCTAGAGTGGAAAGCAATGGCAGAAAAATCTACTGGAAGACAGCTGAAAGTCTTACGCACAGACAATGGAGGAGAATATACATCGTCTGAGTTTCAGGATTTCCTGAAGAAAGAAGGAATTCGACATGAGCTCACAGTGCCCAAGACTCCTGAGCAAAATGGAGTAGCTGAACGAATGAACAAAACACTGATGGAGACAGTGAGATCAATGTTAGCTGATGCAAAGCTCCCACAAAAGTTCTGGGCAGAAGCGCTGTCAACAGCTGTGTATCTAAGAAACAGAAGTCCAACGAAATCTGTGAAAGGAATGACTCCCTTTGAAGCCTGGACAGGTGAAAAGCCGAAGGTTGATCATCTGCGCATCTTTGGATGTACTGTATATGCGCATGTACCCAAAGATGAAAGAAAAAAACTGGATCCCAAAGCAAAGAAGTGTATCCTTTTAGGATATGGAACAGAAACAAAAGGATATCGACTCTATGATTCAAAACTTGCAAAAGTGTTCTTCAGTCGAGATGTGATATTTAATGAATCAAATCATGCGTTTGAGAAGGAGCCTGTTGCAAATGAAGATGGTGCTGTGAATCGATATGTGGAATTTGACTGTCAAGAACCTGACAATGAGGAATCACCTGAACAAAAGGTCCAAAGATCAGAAAGACTAAGAAAACCACCAGATTATTATGGAGAATGGGTGACAGTCGCTAGTAACCCAACAACTGAACCCAAGACGGTAAAAGATGTCCTATCCAGTCCAGACAAGGCCAAATGGAAAGAAGCTATGGAGAAAGAAATGGAATCACTGTATGCAAACAATGTTTGGAATCTGGTAGAACTGCCAAAAGGTCGAAAAGCAGTGGGCAGTAAATGGGTGTTCAAGGTCAAAGTTGATGCTGATGGAACATTTGAACGGCACAAAGCCCGTCTGGTCGCACAAGGGTTTTCTCAAAAGTTTGGATCAGACTATGATGAGACATTCAGTCCAGTGGTCAGATTTGAGTCAGTTAGAACAATAATTGCTCAAGCTGTTCAATATGGACTAAAGCTGCATCAGATGGATGTTAAAACAGCTTTCCTAAATGGAGAACTAAAAGAAGAAGTGTACATGCAACAACCTGAAGGTTTTGTTGTTAAAGGAAAGGAGCACCTAGTTTGCAAACTAAATCGAAGCATCTATGGCTTGAAACAATCACCAAGATGTTGGAACATTGTTCTAGATGAACAGCTGAAGAAAATGGGATTTGTGCAGACCACAGGTGATCCATGCATTTATACTGCAGCAACAGGTGAGATGTTCATTATTGCTGTGTATGTTGATGACATTCTCTTGGCTGGATGCAGTGATAAACGAATGATGGAAGTGAAGAAAATGCTCGCAAAACACTTTGAGATAAAAGACATGGGCGAGCTTACCCATTTCCTTGGGGTGAAAATCATTCAAAAACCAGAAACAGGAGAAATTTGGATGGGTCAGGCAACATATGCCGAAAATGTGCTGAAGAAATTTGGAATGGAAAACTCAAAGCCAGTAAGCACACCAGTAGACATCAACACAAAACTTGTCAAACACTCTGATGACAGTGAAGTAATGGATCCAAAACAATTTCAGTCTGCTGTTGGTAGTCTACTTTACTTGTCAACAAGAACAAGACCAGACATTGCTTACGCAGTGAACAATGTTGCAAGATTTTGTGCTAAACCTACGAAGCAACACTGGACAGCTGTAAAACGTATCATGAGATACCTAAAGGGCACCTTGAATTTAGGTCTGCTTTACAACAAAGACAAGCCAAAGGAATGCATTGGATTCTCTGATGCAGATTGGGCTGGAGACCAAAATGACCGTAAGTCCATGTCAGGTTACATGTTCCAAATCAGTGGAGCAGCTGTAAGTTGGAGAAGCAAGAAACAGACATGTGTAGCTCTCTCCACTGCTGAAGCTGAGTACATGGCATTAGCAAGTGCAGCTCAAGAAGCAGTCTGGATGCGACAACTGATGACAGATCTAAAGGTCAACCAAGCAGGACCAACAGTGATGTTTGAGGACAATCAATCTGCGATCTGCATGGCAAAAAAATTCTCAATTTCACGGACGTGCCAAACACATTGACATTAAATACCACTTCATTCGGGAGAAAATTCCAGGTGGAGTCATAGATCTGCAGTACTGCAACACCGACGACATGGTTGCTGACATGTTCACAAAAGGACTGAGTCAAGAAAAGTTTGTAAAGCTTAGAGAGATGGCTGGAGTGAAACCAGTTAACTGATCATTCTGTTTGCGAGTGAGAAGGAGTGTTGGAAAGCACTCTTATCAGAATGTTTTTCAACTTAGTTAAGGGCTATTAAAGTATAAGGCAGTGTTTCTTGTAATTCAAGTGGTGACCACTGCGAGGTGCTGTTGTTATATATATATATACATATATTTTTCTTCGTTGTTTTTTTTTGACGAGATGTATGTATAAAAGTGAAAGTAAAGGTTTGTTGCGTTCTGAACGAAGAGAGCTCTGAGTCTTCATTTAAAACCAACAATTTCTCTCCAGATTCAGACTCACACCAGTACACTCCAGTGTCATATTGGGTGGTGGATCTGATTGTACATGTAGATCCTGTTTGTGATCCCCACAATAATGATGAACAATATTTCAGCCCATATCTGTCTGTGTTTCTTCTCACTCTCCATCCAGTAGAGTCACTCTGGTCCTCACAGCTCAGATAGAGAGAGACAGATGTGAAGTGTTGAGTTCTGTTGGGACTGATGATCAGAGACACTGGAGGAGAAACACCTGAGAAGACAATTGCAGCTACAATTTGAAAATCAAGTCAAGACAGTTTTATTGGTATTGATTAATAAATTTGTCATTATGCCATCAGCAAACCAGCCAAAGACAACTGTAGTGACAAACAACAAAAACCTGCATAAGGTGTTACAACTGGAGGAAAAAAAAAACACCTGGGGAGGAACCAAACTCAACTCAGGAGTCAATTCTTCTTTGCCTATACAGTGTGAATCCAGTAGTATTTATAGTCAGCTGAATGTGTTGTATATTAAGATATAATTAGTAGGCAGATATTAATCAAACTGTAAAATGACTGATTAAGTGTTTATATGGTCCAGCCTATAAAATTTGCTGATGTGCACATTGATGGAGTGTCCTGTGTTTTTGGTAAAATGCCTCCTAGAGTTGAGGTGTGGTCAATGAAATAATACATTTCATAATGAAAACATTATATATTAAATACATCAGATTATACATTTTTATTACGCCTTTATTTTCCCTCAGGTCCACTTATGTAATTAACACTTTTGTGACAATAGTTATATTTTAGTTTTTCATGACAATTTTCTCCCATTAGAATGAAATAATTTACATTTTTGAAGCTAACCCAGGAATCAAGGTTTTGCTGGTTAGTTTGGTCTATTTAGGCCCTGCTAGTAGATGCAGTAACTACACCTGACAGCAAAAAACATCTTTCTCCATTGACACCATTAAAAAGTAGCTGTATATTATGACAGAATAAAATTTCAAGACACTTCAAGCTCTAAAAACATCATGTTTCATTCATTCTGTGCTTCAGTTTGAACTCACCAGTGACCCATATTAACTGTGTGTTGCTGTACTGTGTGTTATAGGCTGGTTTTCCTCTCTCTGCTGTGCACACATAAACTCCTGTGTGATTTAGAGCAGCAGAACTGACAGTGTAGTTTCCTCCAGCTCCTCTGCTGCTGTCTGAGAGCAGATTATAATGATTGCTGTAGTCTGTATAAAGTAAAAATGAGCAGATATTTTTACATGGCTTATAAATTACTTGGGTTGGTACAATCCCAATGATTAAATATTTTGAATCTCTAAAAGTTTTTATGAAACCAGTTTATTCAGATGTTACTACATGAAGCACATTATATCTTACCTGATGAGACAGTTACAGTGAACCAGCTGAATGTCCAGCCTGTAGAGGAGCCGTTAACCTCACAGATCAGAGTCACTGAATCTCCTTCAGTCAACCACGTCTGTGGAGAAACACTTAAAACTGCTCTGGGAACTGAAGTTGATCAAACTCACCTGATACTCTCAGTGTAATTTCATCACTGTTTGATGTTCGTGATCCTTCTGTCTCTACTCCATAACAGGAGTATTTACCTGCATCAACCTCTTTAACAGGACTGAATGTGTGTTCCTGTTTATCACTGAAAACACTGTCTGAGCCTTTATACCAACTGTACTGCCATCTAGTGACTCCATCATATACAGGTGCTGGTCATATAATTAGAATATCTTCAAAAAGTTGATTTATTTCACTAATTCCATTCAAGAAGTCAAAAAAACTTGTATAATGTATATATTCATTCCACACAGACTGATATATTTCAAGTGTTTATTTCTTTTAATTTTGTTGATTATAACTGACAACTAATGAAAACCCCAAATTCAGTATCTCCAAATTCAGTAACCCCAAATTAAGTAATAGAATATTACTTAAGACCATACAAAGAAAGGATTTTTAGAAATCTTGGCCAACTGAAAAGTATGAACATGAAAAGTATGAGCATGTACATCACTCAATACTTAGTTGGGGCTCTTTTTGCCCGAATTACTGCAGCAATGCGGCGTGGCATGGAGTCGATCAGTCTGTGGCACTGCTCAGGTGTTATGAGAGCCCAGGTTTCTCTGATAGTGGCCTTCAGCTCTTCTGCATTGTTGGGTCTGGCATATCGCATCTTCCTCTTCACAATACCCCATAGATTTTCTATGGGGTTAAGGTCAGGCGAGTTTGCTGGGCAATTAAGAACAGGGATACCATGGTCCTTAAACCAGGTACTGGTAGCTTTGGCACTGTGTGCAGGTGCCAAGTCCTGTTGAAAAATGAAATCTGCATCTCCATAAAGTTGGTCAGCAGCAGGAAGCATGAAGTGCTCTAAAACGTCCTGGTATACAGCTGTGTTGACCTTGGACCTCAGAAAACACAGTGGACCAACTCCAGCAGATGACATGGCACCCCAAACCATCACTGAAGGTGGAAACTTTACACTGGACCTCAAGCAACGTGGATTCTGTGCCTCTCCTCTCTTCCTCCAGACTCTGGGACCCTGATTTCCAAAGGAAATGCAAAATTGACTTTTATCAGAGAACATAACTTTGGACCACTCAGCAGCAGTCCAGTCCTTTTTGTCTTTAGCCCAGGCGAGACGCTTCTGACGCTGTCTGTTGTTCAAGAGTGGCTTGACACAAGAAATGCGACAGCTGAAACCCATGTCTTGCATACGTCTGTGCGTAGTGGTTCTTGAAGCACTGACTCCAGCTGCAGTCCACTCTTTGTGAAGCTCCCCCACATTTTTGAATGGGTTTTGTTTCACAATTCTCTCCAGGGTGCAGTTATCCCTATTGCTTGTACAGTTTTTTCTACCACATATTTTCCTTCCCTTCGCCTCTCTATTAATGTGCTTGGACACAGATCTCTGTGAACAGCCAGCCTCTTTTGCAATGAACTTTTGTGTCTTGCCCTCCTTGTGCAAGGTGTCAATGGTCGTCTTTTGGACAACTGTCAAGTCAGCAGTCTTCCCCATGATTGTGTGGCCTACAGAACTCGACTGAGAGACCATTTAAAGGCCTTTGCAGGTGTTTTGAGTTAATTAGCTGATTAGAGTGTGGCACCAGGTGTCTTCAATACTGAACCTTTTCACAATATTCTAATTTTCTGAGATACTGAATTTGGGGTTTTCATTAGCTGTCATTTATAATCATCAAAATTAAAAGAAATAAACACTTGAAATATATCAGTCTGTGTGGAATGAGTGTATACATTATACAGGTTTCACTTCTTGAATGGAATTAGTGAAATAAATCAACTTTTTAAAGATATTTTAATTATATGACCAGCACCTGTATGTCACATCTGAGAGTGACTGTCTCTCCTCTCCTCTGTTGAGCAGGTTTGATGGTCACTTTGGCTTTTGGTCTTTCTGTACAATGACAACAATTCACAATGAAAATAATGTGCTGCTTTTACTATATGAACAGTTACTTGATTTTAAATCACACATGCCAAGATGAGACTGAAATATTGTTCTCTATAGCTATTATAGTCATTTATAGAATATCTGTCAGTATACAATCATTGGACAGTTGGATTATGAAACTGTGAAAGTTTTTCAACAAGTTTTCAAACAACATCTAGACGTTCTCTCAGTGTTCTGATTCTGAATTATCAGAACTGTCACATGAATAATTGAACTTGTTAAAAGGGTTTATTTATAATCATAATAAAGTGTAAGTAATCAGATGGTTTGTAACAGTTATTGTAGAATCATTTATATGTGTTGAAAATATATGAATCAAATTGACTCACCCTCAGTATGTCCAGAGTTGATGTTTGAAATCAGCACTAAAAACACAAAGAGAAAAACCTGTGACAGTTCTGTAGAGCTGATGTAGACCTGTTGGTTTTATTCCATTTTTCCTTTTTTTTTTAATAAAAACATTGTGAGTTACTAATTATAACACTTTCATTGTACAGAAAGGAAGCAAAAATATTTACATTATCAAAACATTTTCATTGACTTAAATCTAGTGTGAGCGCTCTCAAAAAACCCTGTACATGCTCACTTGTTATCTATCAAAACTTGTCAGTGTGTTCAACCATATAATGTTTATGTTTCTCACACTGTCACGAATAAAGTGAAAATGAAATGAAAAGTGTCAATTGCGGCACTAAATTTATATCTGCTCATGTTGCATCATATTTTATTTGACGTGTTTACGCATTAAACCACACAACGAATCACAAACGATTCTCTTGAGCTAATGAATGCACTGTTCAGTCAGAATCGTTCAGATTAGTCATTGCTGATTTCACAGTGCAGACAACTTCATTCATTATAGGCAAACCCCAGCAAACACAGAAGGGTCCCCTAACGTTAGGTTTTTTTTTTGTTTTGTTTTTGTTTTTTTTTTTCTTTTTGAGCACCAAGGACCCAACATTCTAGGAGCGTTCTTTTTAGGTTTAATTTTTTGCAACCATAAAATAACGTTCCCGGAATGTTTCAGGGTGTTTATTTTTAATAACCTAAAAATAAAATGTAAAAAATTTCCCTAATGGATATTTTTGGGGTTATTATTTTGCAATCATAGAATAACGTTCCCAGTCAGCGCCAATAGCCTTGTGGGCAGCGCACTGACATAATCAATCCCAAAGCGTCCCAAATTCGAATCCCGACTCAAGGACCTTTCCTGATTCCGCCCTGCATCTCTCTCTCACTTTGCTTTCTGTTAGCTCTGATCTGTCCTGTCATAATAATCATAATGTTACAAACGTGGAATAAAAGGACACAAAGCAAGAAGATATTTCAAAAGGGTGTGGTGCAATCATTGTAGAAACAGTACACATGCAGAATTTCTGTGCAAGAAAAGGGAGACCAAGATGGCGTCAGAAAGAATGTTGATGAACAAGACAGTGTGGCACCATCAATGTCAGGTCAGAGTACCCTACAAATTTTCTAGACGCCATCACGGCCTTCGAGCAGACGCCACCGCCCTCAGACACCATGGCAGACCTGCTGCTACTGGATCTAACTTGCTTGAAAAATAGGCCACAGGTCGCAGTCTGTCCCCATGATGCTGCAAGAGAACAGAAGTCATAAACCCATTTTTCTCATCCACCATCTGAACAAAAAGCATTGTTGGTACCGGTAGGCCCAAAGTCGGCGCCGGAGACAGTTGAACTTTAATGTTCACGAATGCCTCGGCCGCTTCCTCTGTCCACTCAATTTTGTTGCATGACTTCAACCCCGTCCCTATTCTTAGGGCTCTCAGAGGCTGCTTGAGAATCGCATAATTTGTAATGAATGTCCTACAATATGAACACATTCCCAAAAATGACAATATTTGTTTCTTTGTGATTGGCTTCAGTACATCTTTTATGGCCTGCACTCTTTTGTCAGACAGGGACTTACTGTTGGGTGTTATGACATGACACAAAAATGGTTACTTGTTGTTTTTATAAACTGTAGTTCTGGCAGGCTGACCTTGTAGCCTTCCTGAGCCAAATGCTTCAGGAGAGTGTCAGCCACATGTATTCATCTCTACTAATAAGAAACTAATAAACCTTTAACATATTATAGCAAAGCAGTTTCAGCTGTCAGAGTCAAAGGTTCTAGGCTTCTTTGAAGCACTTTGTTATCTATCATAGGGGTTGTTTGAAAAACCCTGACTCAAACACGTAAATTTATAGCCTTTTGCCATTGAATTCAAATGCAAACTAGTAGCCACTGTTTTTTTGTCCAGTGGCATGCTAAAAAATGCATTAGCCAAGTCTACCACTGAAAAGAATGTTGCATCTTGCTGAATTTGTGACAAGATTGTGTATGGATTTGGCACTGAGGGGCCCTTTGTCTGACAGCTGCATTCACTGCTTATAATTCTTGGACAAAACGCCATTCTGTAGGTTGTCTCTTATCATTTTCACATTAAATATTGGAGTGCGCACTGGAGAATCATTACATGGCACTATTATACCCTCTTTCAAAAGTGAATCAAACACTGGTTTTATACCCAGTATTGCCTCTGCTTCAGAGGATACTGCTGTTGACACGGCCTGTAATCAGATTTTAGAGTGATTACAACCGGTTCACATCCCTTGATCAAACCCACATCATATTTGTGTTTTGCCCACAATTTAGGAGGCACCTCTGCCAAAGCAGGGTGTATGTCTGAGGTGCAAATATTTGCCATGCAATGATTTTCTTTTGTGTTTTTATTAATAGGGATCACAATTCTATCTACTTTAATGTCATACTTGCGGTCTGACACTCTTACGGTGTTTCATACCCCCACCTATCTCACACCAGTCTGTTGCATGAACAGATTTCTTCACAAATCTCCCTACTTCACCCCATGCCTGATCCCTGGCCTTGGAAACAGATAAGTGAGGCACAGACTCTCCTGCCACTAGACAAAACGGAAGCTGTTTTTCTGTCAGGCTGACTGAAACTGCACACACACTTTCTGTCCAAAACATTTGATCACAGCTCAAAGTTTCACTCTTACCTCTTTTTTTTTCTTTTTTTTTCTTTCACCTTACGACATGTGACGTGCAATGTAAATTGTCAGGCATCATAATTTCTGTGTTGAATGGCTTTGTTCGATTCTTAGCCAATTCACACATCATCTGAGCCCAATCATTGTTTTTAATGTGCCAATCATAAGCTCACTGATGCTCAGCTCGCAGACAGCACAATTGGTCCTCCTGTTCTGTCACTCTGACACCCCAGGAGTCTGCGACAAGCACTAAATTTAGTTTACATAATAAATCTCGACCCATGATGGGTACAGGGCATGCCAGTGAATATGTTAATGCATGTTTCAGCACCCGGCCTCCCTCTGTTTCACAATTCAAAGGCACTGTGAATTTTTCAACAATTTTATGCGCCAATCATAAGCCCACTGATGCAAAAGTGGACTCATTTGTGTTATCAGTCAGTACCGGTTGACATGGCAAGTCACATGGTCGTAAACAAGATCTGGTTGCCCCAGAATCTGCTAAAAATTCAACTAATACTACTTTCAAACATCACTCTACATTTATCTGAGATTTCATTATTCAAATCAGAAATACTCAAACCTATGCAAGCTTATTCTTCATTGCAGAGAGCATTATGTCAAATTAGAGACACAAAGAAATGCAAGCTTTTTCATCGTTGCAGAGAGCAGTGTGTTTACATCAGTGTATGTGTGTGTGTATGTGATATTAAAAGACGTTCACTTCCCTGCACTGTAGCTGTCAGCTGCTCGCCCGGGACCCCTCCTCTCTGCTCTCCGTCTTTCTTGCTTCAGTCTTCTGCTTGATTTTGCTGATTCTCTGGACATTCTCGGCTCCAGTGACCATCCTTCTTACGCAGTTTGCATTTACTGCACTTTCTGGTCAGATGATCATCAGTCCCACAGATCATACAACCCCGTTGCTTTGGGGTTCTTTCAGTCCAGCTTGAGGGTCTTCCTCCCCGTCCTTTCCTTGTCCCGCCCCTCATCTGTTGGTTTCGGGGAGCCGAATAGCCTCCCGGTCTTGACACAGCCTGCCCTAAGGCTAGCTGTAATTCTTTGTCAGTCTTTGCTCTCGCTCTTTCTTTCTTCATCATCGTCCAGTTGCTGCTCATTCTATGATAATCTTCCCCTCGCAGCTTCCCACTCACAGTCCAAGGTCTAAAGACCATCTCCCCATCAGGCCGTGAAACTTCGACCATCGGGGCTGTTATGCTCACATTTTCAATTTCGGGGTTTTCTTCTTCCTCTTGCCCTCCAGCTGCTGCCGCCTGTGGATGCAGTGCTGTCGGTATTGTTGACGGTAATGCCGGTCTCGCTGGCAATGCTGATGGTCTTGCTGGTGGTGCTGTCTGTCTTCTTGGTGGACAGCAGTTGAGATCAGGGTCCACTTTTAGGGCTTACAGCTCAACCACGGGATAGTGATGATACGGTGGTGGTACATGTGGGAAAATAAACACATCAAAGGAGTTAGTGGATCTATGTGTTGCAGTTACTTTTTCTTCACATTCTTCCTTTTCCGTTCCTTTTTCATCCCTATATGCCAGTTCTTTTTGCATTGCCTTTCTTTCCCTTTTATCAGCCTCTCTTATCCAACAATCCACTGCCTGCTCACATTTCTCACACACACGGTTCACACAGCACCCTTTCTGTTTCTCACTCCCTTCCTCAGTTGACTCCTTTACTACCCTCAATCTTCTAGCACTCAAGGTACCTTCTTTCAGAAAATCATGATATTTAATCCATATCTTGCATGCATTTTGGCCATATAATTTCCTCATTTGATGAAATACCGGTGTATCATATTTAACGAATTTACTCTGGGATTTCCCCATAATGGCTTCCTTTTCACCCTTGGGCTCCCGTCGGCGCCTATACTCTATCTGTCGGACGTCTCCAACAGATCTGACCTATATCCTCAAGTCGGCCAGGCAGAATGCACCCTGCACCCCGATTAATTACACGCACACCTTTTCAATTCCTTCAAAATGTACTTCTCGTGTCGTACTTGCTCACGTGATCTCAGTTTCCCGAAATATCCCAATCTACTGATTTCAATTTCTTTTTAAAAATGTTTTGACCACGCTTGCTTTCCTCACACAATTTTCTTTTCTACAGAATCAATCCACTGTGCTGTATTCGTGATTCTAATTTCCCCTTGAAATTATCTCTAATCACGTTGCCCACCAGCCACTATGGTTCGTCCACCCTTCACCAACAACATGCCTATTAGATCCCGTACCCACTAAATTACTAAAAGAATTGTTACCTGTGGCAGAAGAACCGCTTCTCAATATCAACTCATCGTTATCTTTAGGTCACGTCCCTAAACCATTCAAGCTGGCGGTTATTAAGCCTCTTATTAAGACACCACAACTAGACCCTAGTGAACTGGCAAATTATAGACCCGTTTCTAATCTTCCATTTATGTCTAAAATTTTAGAGAAAGTTGTATCTGCTCAACTGTGCTCATTCTTGCAAAAAAATGATATCTATGAAGAATTTCAGTCAGGTTTCAGGCCCCATCACAGCACAGAAACTGCACTTGTTAAAATCACTAATGACTTGCTTCTTGCGTCAGCCCAAGGCTGCATCTCATTGCTAGTTTTACTTGATCTTAGTGCTGCGTTCGACACTATAGATCATGACATACTAATAGATCGACTACAAAATTATGCAGGTATCCAAGGGCAGGCTTTAAGATGGTTTAGATTCTACCTGTCTGATCGCTACTACTTTGTTTATTTAAATGGGGAGTCATCTCAGTTATCACCAGTAAAGTATGGAGTGCCACAAGGATCTGTACTAGGTCCTCTACTATTTTCAATACACATGCTGCCCCTTGGTAATATTATTAGAAAACACGGGATTAGTTTCCATTGTTATGCTGATGATACTCAACTATATATCTCAACAAGACCAGATGAAACTTCTGAATTATCGAAGTTAACAGAGTGTGTTAAAAATGTAAAAGATTGGATGACCAACAATTTTCTGCTATTAAATTCAGATAAGACCGAGATATTACTTATTGGACCTAAAAACAATACACAGAATCTTTTGACTTACAATTTACAACTAGACGGATGTACTGTTACTTCCACTACAGTCAAAAGCCTGGGTGTTATATTAGACAGCAACTTGTCTTTTGAAAATCATATTTCTCATGTTACAAAAACAGCATTCTTCCATCTTAGAAACATTGCCAAGCTGCGAAACATGTTACCTGTTTCTGATGCAGAAAAGCTAGTTCACGCATTCATGACCTTTAGACTGGACTATTGTAATGCACTGCTAGGTGGTTGTCCTGCATCTTCAATAAACAAGCTACAGATAGTCCAAAATGCAGCTGCTAGAGTCCTTACCAGGTCAAGAAAATATGATCATATTACCCCAATTTTAAAGTCTCTGCACTGGCTACCTATTAGGTTCCGCATCAGCTACAAAATAGCACTTCTTACCTATAAGGCACTTAACGGTTTAGCTCCTGCGTACCTAACTAGTCTTCTACTATGCTACAATCCATCACTCTCCCTAAGGTCACAAAACTCTGGACTGTTGGTAGTACCTAGGATAGCAAAGTCCACTAAAGGAGGTAGAGCTTTTTCACATTTGGCACCCAAACTCTGGAACAGCCTTCCTGATAACGTTCGGGGTTCAGACACGCTCTCTCTGTTTAAATCTAGATTAAAGACACATCTTTTTAGCCAAGCATTCAAATAATGCATCTCATAAACTTTTCCTGCAGCTATATCTGATCAAATGTTCATTATTAATCTTTTAGCTCTGGTTTAACAAATCTTCCTTTTCTTAGTTTGAACAGCAGCTACGCTAATTATGTTCCTATTTGTTCTCTGTTTTTGCCATGGGATTGACATCCCATGGTAACTAGGAATTCACAAGCTCCAGTGTGGATCCAGAACACTTAAGAAGAGATGATGCCAACCCCACAGAGGACTTCAGATGATGCCAACCCTGAAAACATACAGCACTACCAAATTCTGCTACTAATTTATAGTGTTCTTTGTCTATTTGATTACATCATTAATTGATCTTTACCACACATCTCTGCCATATGTACATCAAGCTACTACTGCATATATTGTAAAAATGTCAATTTGGTGTAAAGCTGCTTTGCAACGATATGTATCGTGAAAAGCGCTATACAAATAAATTTGAATTGAATTGAATTGATCTGTCTCTTACCGGAGAGTTCTGATGCCACCTGGGTTTTTGTTTGCTGATTCCAGTGGTGTCCCTCCTGGGCCCAGGCGGTCGGTCCCTCATCCCTTAATCTAGTCGGGGTAGGGCTGCGACTTCTAAGTCCAGGATGATCAATCACCGTCCGCTCTCGGGTCCAATAGGTACATCCAAGGAATCCCACTTCTGACACCAAATTGTTGTGGCAAAATAAAACCGACTCTCACCAAAGTAAGAGACAAATTCAGTAATGTCTTTATAAATTTATTCTTTGCAAAGAAGGTCAGACAGTCATACAGAAACACAGGTTACTGCAGAGTGCGACCCAGAAGGGAGGGCTCACTCCAATTTATATCTCTTCCCTAGCCTTCAAGGTTACATATCCTAACTGGTAACTTTCCACACGTAATAAGAATCAGACAAATACATTCTGCTACGTCATATTCCCAAGATTCAAATCTTTATATTTAGGGCCCTACCACCCTTCTCTTATGTCATTCTTATAGCAGGTTTAAATAAAGCAGACCCTTACACAATATTCCATAAGCACATAGATGAGTAAAATGATTTTTTTCTTTCACAAAATAAAAGCTTTTGTAACATTATACATCATACTATTCAAAAGCTTGGAGTCTATTTTGAGAAATTAATGATAAAAATAAATAATAAAGGATGCTTTAAATTGATCAAAAGATGAGATGTCATGATAAAGACATTTATAATGTTACAAAAGATTTCTATATCAGATAAATGCTGTTCTGCTTTTAATTCATCAAAGAAAACAAAGAATTCTACTGAGCTGTTTTCAACAAATGTTTTTGAGCAGCAAATCAGAATATTAGAATGATTTCTAAATGATTTTTAAAATATATTTAAATAGAAAACATTTTAAATAGTAAAAATGTTTTTTAAACATTTTGTTTTTTGCTGTACTTTGGATTGTATAAATGCAGGATTGGTGAGCAGAAGGGAAAAAAACAATTAAAATTTTTCTGTTAGAAAACTTTTGACTGGTAGTGTATTAATGTCTATAGTCTGATTACTCTGTATTCATTACAAATGAGCTACAATAATATGTGAGCAGCATTAATGTATTTGTATTATATTTGGGTTCTTCTTCTACAGAGTTTTAAAAATACATCTGAGTGCAAACACTGCAAGCTGAAGTTTGAGATTATTTTCGTCTGTTTTATACAGTATGTTTCATGTGTTAGTTTAGTTTATTATAGTAAATCCATTGCTGCTAATCATTTGATTTTTAACTTTTATGTGTGTCCGGTGTTTATCTAAATGCAAACTGGTTCTAATTGAACTCACAGTTGTGTATTCACCATTGTTGAAAGGTAAGAGGATGAAACAACATCGCGTTTTCAACGTTGATTCAATTTGCAAAATCAACACCTAATTCAACGTTAATCCAATGTTTACAGAATGACCTTAATTCACCCACACTGAAGGTGAAATGGTGAAACAACGTCACGATTTCAAGGGTGAAACAACGTTGTAATTTCAAGGTGCAATGACGTCACAATATCAACGTTGATCCAATTTGCAAAATCGAAACATAATCCAACGTTGATTCAACCATGGTACCGGATGTTGTTTCAACGGTGAATCAAGTTGAAATGTCGGCTGGGTTATTATTGCTGCTTCCATAGACATATGTGTGTATTTTACAAACTCTAAATGTATTGTTTTACTACTACTTATGTGTATTTAAACGTCTGAAACCTAAAATAAACGTTATGTGGTTGAAAACACTGCATAATTGTGATTATATGACAAGCGCACCACGCGTCTCTCTCTAGATCAGCGCCAGCCAACGCACAAAAACTCAGTTTGAAAATTCTAAATCCCATATGTGGGACCGCACCGCTCAAAGGGTTAAGCAATATCATATATACCAAACATGAACATAAACTCTTAAGCTACTCAATAGTTATTAAAATGACATACACAATGAGTGATTACTAGAACATAACAGTCAAATGTGAGTTACTTACATGATAATGGAGTTATGCAATAGACTGATGTTTGTTTATAAGTCCTTTTGAGATCATGTAATGTAGATATTTGTAAGGGTAAATAACTTTTAGACAGTTTGAAACTCTAAAGCAGTGGTTCTCAATCCTGGTCCCTTATTTAACACACCTGATTGAGATCATCAGTTCATTAGGAGAGAGATCCATGAACTGAACTAACGAGCTGATGATCATCTCAATCAGGTGTGTTAAATAAGGTAGACATGCAAAATGGGCAGAGCAAGGGTGCCCCGGGTCCAGGATTGAGAACCACTGCTCTAAAGGGATTAGAGTTCCCTGATATTAAACAATCTCTGTTCAAATCAGCTTGAATGATTTTATTAATGGCACCAAATACAGCTGTCCAGAATGAATCGGATTTGAGTGATTTTCTGAAGCCAGAGTCTGTGATAGGGATGTTAGTGATGAAAGCCTCACAGGAAGGTCATAAATTGAACTTCCCTCCATAAAGTCGTCACCAATTCAAACTTGGTCATCTTTTTTTCTTCATTAAATAGAAGAGCTGCTCGTAGGAATGGACTGAAGTTAAACTTTTCAAGCTAACTAGTCCCTTCATCGCCAATTTGAACCTAGACCTACTCCTAGTTTTCAAAATAAAATAAAAAAATAAAAAAATACATAAGGATATTGACAAGTTATTACTTTTAGAAGCAATTAAAATGTATTGGAGTGATTGAAGACATTCATGTAAAATTAGTTCTGTTCAATCTGTTCAGATATTTTTATACATTTTTGCTCAAACATAAACATGTCATGTAGAGTCACATTTATAATGACCAGGTTGCTCACACTCATGTTACAAAGTGGCACTGTAGCAATTAAATCTTATTTTATTGTAATGATATAAACTGAAAGTATAAATATTATAGCAAAACTACAGTATATCATTTTAATTGTGAACAATTATTCTAATTTAAAACTAAGAAAAACAAGCAAGCTGCAACATAAGTCAAAATCATTTGACCAGTTTTAGCAGTTTTCATATCTAAAGATTAAACACACATAGAGGTACTGTATATAGCAATGAAATAGTTTAGAGCTAAAAATAGCTAAAAAATTGAACTTCCACTACACACGTTTATAACCTAGAACATTTACATGATTTTTCCAGACTTGAAAATCACAATGTTTTTATGACCATGAAAACCCCGCCACAAATACATTTAAAATCAAGAAGAACACAAGAGAAACTGAAACTTTCACAACAGTTAAAAAAAAAAAGTCAACAATTTTTCTTTCCCACGTAATGACGTAACCTTTAAGAATACAGAATACAGTTAAAAAGATAATCACTGACATTAAATACTGATATATATATACTGTCATCAGTTGTTCAGCATCACAAAGATGATACAGAATTGATGATCCCGGTCATTCTCCAGCCCTTCTCAACCTAAACTCATCAGCGTCCTGGGATTGAAAGTTTCTCCTCGAGCCATTTATTCAGTCTGAGCATATGTCACATCACTAGATCCAGCAGCTACAAAATGGTTGGAAAATGTGTAAATGAATTAAAAATGGCACATTTTAATTTGTGCACAATTCATTTTATTTTTAGATGCTCAACTACACTGTTAGACATTTCTGTAATTTCTACAGTTATTAACTGTATATCACCCAGTATAATACTGCAAATTCCCTTTGCAGTAAATAACTGTAATAACCATTGCATTATGGGAATTTTCTGTGACGTCAGACCCCAAATACAGAGACTTACTGTATTTTTTAAAATTGCTGTATACTACTGTATTTGCTGTAACGTTCTCATTGGCGGCGTTCTATCGGTCTTTGTCAGTCACGTGCGTTTATTGTGTGTGACGTCACCGAGGCGCCATTTTGAAGGTATCATCGCATTGAGCAGTGAACTGAAAATATACAGAGCCGTAGAGAAAAGACCGTTTAAATCATAATACTGGAGAAACAGAAGCAAACCAAGTAGATATGGGACCGAGATAATCTCAGCAGAAGTTTTAGGAACCGTAACGTATATAATTTGTCATTAACACTGATCCATATTAACGTTACCTGACCGCAAAAAGTTGAGTGCTGCCGGTGTTCAACCTCGTTGGAAATATGACGTGTTCTTGTTTACAAACGTATATAAAAACGTATATTATTTACTTACAAATACACTTATGTTCCGTTTTTGTCTACCATTGATTTGCACATTCCCTTATACCATTAAACTTTACCCTGTTTGTTCAACACTTTCCTTGCTTCATTTGGTTGATAACGTCTAAGGTTACGTATGTAACCCCGGTTCCCCGAAGGGAACGAGACGCCGCGTCACAACGCTTTGGGAACGCCTTCAGCGTGACCGCGCTCTGAATCACGTGTGCAATCAGACCAATGGAAGAACAAAACGTCATAGGCGGGTGACGTCACTGACCAGGAAGCATAAAAGCACGTGCGCCAGAACGAGCGTCAGCTTCCAGGAGAGAAGCAGCGCTCGCAGGGACGCAGGAGGATGGCTACGAGACGCGGCGTCTCGTTCCCTTCGGGGAACCGGGGTTACATACGTAACCTTAGACGTTCCCCTTTAGGAACTCGAGCCGCGTCACAACGCTTTGGGAACGAGATGCCCACGCCGCCAGACCCCTAGTCCCTGCCTAGAATGTGCTAGGACAAAGGACAGAGGCACCAGGCGAGACCCGCAGGTCAAGTTCATAAAACCTCACAAAGGTCAAAGGTGAGGACCATCCCGCAGCGTTACAAATATCTTGCATGGGAACCCCAGCAAGAAAAGCTTTGGAGGCAGCCATGCTCCGGGTCGAATGGGCCCTGACCCCTAGAGGAGGAGGAAGGTCAGAGGCCTCATAAGCGGAAAGGATAGCGTCCACTACCCAGCGACTTAACGTTTGCTTGGAAGCAGGGAGGCCCCTCTTAGGGGGGCCATAACAGACAAACAACTGGTCTGACTTTCTCCACCTGGCAGCCCTGTGGACGTATGCATCCAGTGCTCGCACCGGACACATACAATTAAGCTTCTGCTGGTCAGCGTCCCGAAAGGGGGGAGGACAAAAGGCCTGAAGTACGACAGGCCGTGGTGTCGAGGAGGGGACCTTAGGGACATAACCCGGTTTTGGATAAAGGAAAGCTTTAGACAGACCTGGAGCAAAGTCCAGGAAGGAAGGGGCCACAGAGAGGGCCTGAAGATCCCCAACTCTCTTAAGGGAGGAAAGTGCTAAAAGAAGGACAGTTTTTAAAGTAAGGAATCTGTCAGAAATTTCCTCGACAGGCTCGAAGGGAGGCCTGCAGAGAGCCTCTAACACCACCGACAGGTCCCAGGAAGGGACACGAGGTCGTACCGGAGGCCTGAGCCTCAAAGCACCGCGGAGGAAACGTGTAACAAGAGGGTCCTTTCCCACGGAAAGACCACCAAGAGGGGCGTGGTAGGCCGCAATGGCCGCCACGTAGACCTTCAAGGTGGAGTGGGATAACCCTGCAGACAACCGGCTCTGCAGGAACTGAAGCACTGAACCAACTGGGCAGTTAACTGGGTCTTGCTGGCGGTGTCCGCACCAAGAAGTGAAAAGTTTCCACTTCAAGGCGTACAGTTTCCTCGTGGAGGGAGCTCTAGACTGGAGGATGGTCTCAACAACCTCAGTTGAGAGACCGGAAGCTAAGAGGTGTGCCCCCTCAGAGGCCACACCCACAGCTTCCACAGCTCCGGCCGGGGGTGAAGAATGGTGCCCCCTGCCTGTGAGAGGAGATCTCCCCTGACGGGAATCTCCCAGGGAGAGCCGTCGAGGAGAGAAATCAGGTCCGAGAACCATCCTCGGCCCGGCCAGTACGGGGCTACTAGAAGAAGGGACACCCCGTCCCGGCGCACTCTCTCTAGAACTCCCGGGAGCAGAGCGATCGGGGGAAAGGCGATTTCCCCATGGCAACCAGCCCCAGGGGAGCTGGATGAACTAGAGAGTACCAGAGGGAACATTGCGTGTTCTCCCTCGTGGCAAAAAGGTCCACCTGGGCTGGACCTTTCGGGCGATCGGGGGAAAGGCGATGCACCATGGCATCCAGCCCCAGGGGAGCTGGATGAACTAGAGAGTACCAGAGGGAACATTGCGTGTTCTCCCTCGTGGCAAAAAGGTCCACCTGGGCTGGACCAAACACTCTCCAGATCTGCTTCACCACCTCGGGGTGAAGCATCCATTCCCCGGGCCTCGGCCCCTGTTTCGACAGGATGTCTGCTCCCAAGTTGAGATGCCCAGGAACATAAACTGCTCTCAGCGAGAGGAGTTTGTCCTGGGACCACACAAGGATCTGGTGCGCCAGCTTGTACAAGGGGCGCGAACGCAGACCTCCTTGGTGATTGATGTAAGAGACCACCGAGGTGTTGTCGGTGCGGACCAACACATGGCGGTCTCTTAGGTCCGGGAGAAAGGTATCACGCGGACGCTGCTGCCATCAGACCCAGCAGTTGCTGGAACTGCTTCACAGTGAGTGACCGGCCTTCCTTCACTCTCTTGACTGCAGTGAGGATCGACTCGATCCGAGCAGGAGACAGACGTGCCTGCATCGTGGTCGAATCCCACACCACGCCCAGATAAGTGGTCCTCTGTAATGGAGAAAGCACACTTTTCTTGGCGTTCAGTCTCAACCCCAGCGCCTTCATGTGAGCGAGAACGACATCTCGATGCCGAACTGCCTCCATCTCCGACTGGGCTAGGATCAGCCAGTCGTCGATGTAATTGAGTATGCGGATGCCCTGGAGTCGCAGAGGAGCCAGAGCTGCATCCACACACTTTGTAAAAGTGCGGGGGGAGAGTGCTAGGCCGAACGGAAGAACCCGATATTGGTAAGCTTCGCCCCTGAAAGCAAACCTCAGGAACTTCCTGTGATGAGGAAGGATGGAGACGTGAAAATATGCGTCTTTTAGATCTATCGTGACAAACCAGTCCTCGGACCTGATCTGTGATACGACTTGCTTGATGGTGAGCATCTTGAACTTCAGTCGCTTGACTGAGCGGTTCAACAGACGCAGATCTAAATTGGGACGCAGGCCCCCATCCTTCTTCGGAACAATGAAGTACCGGCTGTAGAACCCGGACTCTCTTTCGTGAGGAGGGACCACCTCGATGGCCTCCTTCCTCAGGAGAGTAGCTACTTCCTGTTCCATTACCAGACCCTGCTCGGGGCCCACCAGCGTGGGAGAGACCCCATTGAACGGCGGAGGTGGGTCGCCGAACAGACCAGCAGGCGAAAGCGGGGCGTCTAAGAGGAAGACCCTGTCCTTCTCTTTCATGTCGGACAGGGTCAACCAGAGATGTCTCTCCGCGGCCACAAGGGCTGCCATAGACCGCCCAATGGCACGGGCGGTCTCCTTAGTGGCGCAGAGAGACAAATCAGCGGTCCTCCTGAGCTCGGAGATGTCACTATCCTTTATCTCCTCGCCCTCATCCAACTCTTTCAGCAGGTCAGCCTGGTACGCCTGTAACACCGACATGGTGTGCAGACACGCACCAGCCTGACCCGCAGCCGTGTACCCCTTGCCCACCAGCGCTGAGGTGACTCGCAGCGGCTTGGAGGGAAAGACCGGAGCCTTCAGAGACCATGCGGACTCGGGGGGACAGATAGCTCGCGAGCGTCTGTTCCACCCGAGGCATCGCTCTGTACCCTCGCTCATCCAATCCCGCCACATACCCGTAGTTATACGAGGCAGAGATGAACAAGCGGGACGAGAAGGGTGCATTCCATGATCTCGACACCTCAGTGTGGAGATCAGGAAAGAATGGAAGGCTCCGGCGTGCTGGAGGTGGTCGAGACCGCAGAAATCTCTCGTCCAACTTACTCTTCTGCGGCTCGACTAATGGCTCGGCGGGCCAATCGATGCTTAGCTTGGCCACCGCCCGAGTCACCACCTCCAACAGCTCCTCATACTGGGGAAACTGAGGTGCTGCAGCCTCATCCACACTCACCACATCAACCTCCTCAGAGGAAGATATGGGGAGCGTGGAGGCCTCAGCGGAAGCGGGACCGGACCCGCGGGGAACGCTGATGAAGGCTCCCTCCACGGAGAAGAGAGCCTTCCGGGAGCGGAGCAGACGCATGGGCAATACGTCACAATGCGGGCAATCGCCCCCCTCGAGGGCCGATGCCGCATGCTCCGCTCCCAGGCAAGCCACGCATAGAGCGTGTGTATCCCCGCTCGAGATGTAACGAGAGCAGGGAGGAACACACGCTCTAAAACTTGGCTTGCCAACGTTCTTGGTCTTTTGAGAACACTTAGACATCTGCCTCAAAATAAAAGTGGCGCAAACTAGCAGCCAAAAGAGACAGCACAGACAAACACAGAGCGCTTGCTGAAAGACAGAAGACAGGACAGGCGCACGTGCTTTTATGCTTCCTGGTCAGTGACGTCACCCGCCTATGACGTTTTGTTCTTCCATTGGTCTGATTGCACACGTGATTCAGAGCGCGGTCAAGCTGAAGGCGTTCCCAAAGCGTTGTGACGCGGCTCGAGTTCCTGAAGGGGAACAAGTACTGATAAGGAGTCAATCAAAAACACATTTGTGAAAATGTTATTATATATACACTTTATTATAAATGCAACACTGTGTTATAAAATCAGCTTAAAAATACATAACAGAAGATGTGACAAGCATGATGAACATCAACATACTGCTAACTGGACACAGTGCAAGTACTACAAAAAAAGTTGAATAATAATAATAAAATGAAAATAAATAATAAAAATAACATTAATAATAATGTGATGATGATTTAATGCTTCTGCCAAACATTTCTGATGACCATTTCTACATGGATTGTTATAAGTGCTAGATGATCTGTCAAATAATTAATATTTTGTAGAACACTTTCTGGCACACACTTTTACACTGAATGGTTTCTCTGTGAAAATCTGAAAGCAGTCAATCATTGCTATACTGTGTCCAAAGGACACCACAAACTAAAGAGGGATAATTTTGTGCCTGTAACAGTTGTATAAAACAGTGTTTGTGCAGGCAGATTCAATGTGAGGTGCATGAAGTTAACAGAAGTATTTAAAATGAAGTGAGAATTTCCCTTATGTCTGACATGAAAAGCAGTCAGTTTTCTTCTGTGTACACAGAAGTTACATTCAGTTTGTGGCATCGAGTGGTGTCTTGTGAAGTCGACCTTCTCCTCCAGCCTTCAGTGTGTAGCTGAACATCTCCTCCAGTCTGGTGGGTCATCATCTCAGCTGGCTGCAATGTGTTTATTTTTTTTCTTACAGTTTAGTCACACCAACCTATATGAAATACAGAAATACATAAAAAATAAAAATATTAAAAATGTATTTTAGTTTGGTATTCAGTTAAGTATTTAGTTAAGAATTTAAGTAGTGAAATAATATAAATCTCTACACCCATGCATAAAAGGATAGCGTGACATTGAATGGTACATGACGCATTTCTGCTCCCTGGCTGTCTGTTCAGTGGTGCCCTGGCAACCCCTGGAAACCTGCTTTTCATTCTTAAGGTATTGTTTTCGTTCTAATGTACTGATTCAAAGGAGACATAGTCTCTGAAGAAAATGTACCATGTTTTTACTATAGTAAATCAAGTTTAACGATAGCGTTTGTAATTAAACCACAGTAGCCACAAATTTACAGTTGTCTGAGACTCCGTTGAAGGTACTTTAACATCATAAACCATAAAATGTAATATACTTTTGCTTTAATATTAGTTTCCATAACAAGTAAACACAGGTCACAAGTTAACACGGGCATATTTTCTTGATTCAGCCAGTTGCATAATCACGCCGAGAGTAAAATCCTACTTGAATCTCGAAATCCGCAGCTACATCAGCGCAGTTCAATAGCTCAATGCGTTCGTTACCGTCGTCTCATAGTGCGGCTGCATTTTGTGCTTGCTCGAAACCCATGCCGAACAAGCTTCTTTTTTTTATTTCCGCCGCTACGGGCCATCATACCAATAATTTGTAATCTTTACAAGAATACCAAAATCATGTAATGAGCAAGTGTGCGTTTATTAGACAGCTTAATATCAGGTCAGTTTGTGCTTTCAGAATCGGCGAATCTGCCACTGTCGTTCCATCACATCTGGTGCGGAGGACCTGAACCAGGAAGTTGGTCACCAGATAACACGGTCACCAGTTAAACCGTAACACCGGCGCCGGCGCAACCATCAAACATATTTAAAAGAAATCCGGCGCCACGTTCCTGACCGCATCTGTCTTTACTGGGTGCTTTTAGGGAATATTTGCATTTATCCACACTTGTCATTACGCCGTATACCTGCACTACACCACTGAATAGCATTGATAACCCAAAACAACATGTGGATATAACGTTAGGTACTAAAGAAAATAGAAAATAAGCACATACTAAAAAATCGCTTACTTACCTTTATGAAAATGTCGAGGGCAAATATGGTGATTTTGCGTATCACCGCTGCTCAGTGTTGCCAACTTGGCGACTTTGTCGCTAGATTTAGCGACTTTTCAGACCCCCCGGCGACTTTTTTTCGAAAAAGCGCCTAGCGACAAATCTAGCGACTTCTTGCACAAACCTTATTTAGTTTATGAGACTCTCTGGTACTGCCGCGCGAGCGCCAAGTCGTGCTTTCCCAGCGCGCGCGCTCTCCCTCTCTCTCTATCTGCGTCTGCTCTGTTCAGTGAGCGGCAGAGAAGCAGCACTTTCAGATAAAAAAAAGATATTCTGATGCTTCTAACTCTATTTTACATGCAAGTATAGCCGAAATCACAGCACAGCCATTGTCTTAATCGTATGTGTATTTTATTTCATTAGACAATGTCGTGATTATGAATCAGGATTTTAGTGTAGATAAATATCTTCGAGAGCTGGTTATGTAGTCCTAATGGCCCGCCTTTCAGTCACTATTTCATATTTACCCCGTTGTCTGACAAAAGAAACCGTAAAATATATCAATATATCTATGAAATATATAAATGAAAACAGTTTTATTGAATTTGGCTGCATTAAATAGCAGTATGTGAGCACAGAGACGCAAGACAATACGACGTACTGACCTACGCTAATGAGCTAATATGCTAATGAGCGTATGACGTCATTTAGCGACATTTGACGACTCTTCAAGTGAGGTTTAGCTACTTTCCATTGAAAAAAGTTGGCAACACTGCCGCTGCTATGCAGGCCATCCAACGCTTCTTGGTTATTTCCGCTGTATGTTGTCTTTCAAGTGGGAGACCTAAAATATCTTTCCTTGTGGACAGTTTTTAACCTTTTCTATCTTGTAATTTACCACTGCTGACTTTAACAGAACAAAAACATACAATTTTGAAGCAAATCAAAAGAACAATTCTGCAACTACAGAACACCTCGGCTTTGATACCTTACAAATGGCGGCGATACCCAAAATGCAATTCGATTCTCGTGAGTGTGACGTCACCTGACAAAGACCGATTGAGGTCGTTTTATTTTCCTCATTTATTATATTTGCATTGACACGATTTGCCCTACACCGTGTCTACAACGCAGCAACAGTTTGGGACGGACTACATTGGATGTGTTGCATCGCTTGTAATGACTGAAAAATCCGTTTGTCTTGTTACATCTGTAAATCAGAAATATACCGGGGCATTACTGTACTGTAAGCATCCACTGTAGATTGTATATTTAATGTGTTCTATATTGTCTTCTTTTGTCGAGTCGTGCTGCGCCGCGCCACTCATATCCGAGGAAGACGCTGAATCAGCGGGCAGCGTCACAGCGTTTGCCCGGGGATGAACCCGCAAGAGCGGAAGAGTTCCTGAGAACATCTGCGCTGTGTGTCGATACAATTTGCGAGAGATTAAGACCAGCAAGTAAGGTAAATCTATATATACGTTTGTCTGAGTGTTTGTCAGATTTTTGCACACCAGTTTAACCTAGTAATATTTACTCGTCAACATGGCGGTTACAAACTTTACTATAGTAAACTGCGCTGTCGTTTCAAATGGCTGTCAGCTTATTAAATTAAGTTACTAAATTAAAATAATTTTCAACGAGCAACGCTTATCTTATATTAACATTAGGTTAACTAATGTGAAATTTTGTTCAGGTGTTAGTATAATGTTGGCCAGTACCTATTGAGGAAAAAATCGTATGTAAGCTAGGTTAGACAAGTTAAATAGGTAACTGTTATCTGCCTTTCTATTTTTAGAATTAGTTTGTTATAATTAGTAATGGAATTTAAGATTTACTGCATTTTGTTGTTTGTGTTTTAAAGGCAACTGCAATGAAGCATCACAAAAAAAGACATGATCATGACATGATCACACTGAGACTGATAGTTCATGGTAAGAGAACAACTATGGTTTTGAGATGTTTGTGTATTTTTTTTTTGTGGGGTTTGCCTTTTAAAAGTGTGCCATTTCTTCTACTTGTTTTTCAGAGAAGACGTTTCTGTCACTAACAAAGTGGATGGTGAGCAAAGGTGGTGGCCATGTTTTGGAGCAGCACCTGGGTTTTGCAGATGATTGTGTATTCTTTGGCTGCATGTCTTTTTCTCCACTGTTTCTGTTGCCTATAGATTCTTTGTGAGGATAAATCCAGAGGATACAACATAATGCACTGCAAAACGTCCTAGGGGAAATGGTGAAGATGCACTGTTCCAGCAGTTTAAGACTGTATTTTTAAGTGTTATACATGCATTGTTTTAAATAAACTATTTGATATTTTGTGATTATTGTGTCCATTTTAATTGAATGTCAGTAGTACCTATGTAGAGCAAAAATAAAATAAATTTAAATGAATTCAATATAAAATTATAAAAACTACTGTAAATCTATATTAAATCTATATTAAAATGAATGAATTACAGTAGTATACTGATGAATTTGACCTTTTTAAATAGTATTTGGCTGTTAAACAGCTACAGTTTGCAACTGTAAATTAAATACGGTTTGCTACTGTAAATTCTAATTACAGTAATTTACTGGCAACAGTGTTAACTGTAAAAACCCTTTGAAATGTCTAACAGTGTATGCTTGTAAATGCAGTTTTCATCAGCTTCTTGTGAATTGTGATTGATGTTTTTATTTTGACACTCACCTTGATGGGTCACCAGGTTCAGTTTAGAGTAAACAGTGTCTGAACTTTCACTGGTTTTTCCTAAAAGATGCCAACAGTTAATATCACTAGTGCTTACTGTGTGTCCAATTTTCATAAAATCTCTATAGCTTCTATAAAGAGAACAAAATAATTTATTTTAAAACAATTACATGTTATGGATCAGGCTGATTTCACAAATGGGTGTTTAGGAAAATACTGACCGTTTTTTGTTGCTATTTTTGTTGCTATTCAGCGTCAAAATCAAAGGGGCTTTTTACCCCACAGGTCTTTAGCTCTGCTGTACACTATTGCCATAATCATAAAACCATAAGAGCATCAACTTTTGTTTCAGTTTACCTTTGTTTTCTTTCTTTTTCTTCTGTTTCTCTGTAGATTTGAGTTCAATATCAGCATAAGTGAGTTCAGTGAGTTCTCCACTTACAATCTCTACAATGAATAACAGAAAAAAGAATAAGACATTTGTTTAAAATGTGAAATGGAAAACAAAGATGAATTTGATTACTTAGAAAATAACCACTGCCTTTGTAAATGATCATAATAACATTCTGTAACATCATTAGTTACCTGTGCTTATGTCTTTATTAATTGTTGCATCAACAGAGTCATAAATATGAGCAGTTCCTTTAATAAATTAATGCATCTTATATATTTAAAATACATATGAAATATTTTGTTATGCATTATTGTTAATGAAATAAAACTGAATTACGCCAAATTGAAATGTAAATGTCAGGTACACAAATATCATATTACCCTTTAGAAGAAAATTATTTTAGTTGACTGTTATTTCTAAGTATCTTCAATCTCAGCTTGTAAAGATTCACTGTTAATTATTAATGGTTAATGGGTAAAGACTGACCAGACATGAGTGTTTTATTTCCTGTTTCACTCTGGTTCTGCTCTGATGTCTGACTGCTGTTCTGCTGTTGACTGACACTAGAGGGAGACTGAGATCTTCCACCTAGTCAAACATAAAATGTTTATGAACATATTTTGAGGAAATAAGGGGGTCAAAAAAGACTTTAATCTCCTTTATGCATACAGTAAATACATGGCTAATTTGTAGTAGTCTAGTTCAGCAGAAAACTACCCAAAATCAGTCCACATACAAGTTTAAGACCGGCTAAAGTCAGATAACCAGCTTAGGCTGTTTTAGGACGACACATCACAGGTTTAGGAAAATAGTCTGCATCATTGAATTTTAATATGGCAGAAGATGAACCTTTGTTGTTTCTGTAGCGCCACAACAGGACCAAGAAGACAACGATCAAAAATGTGACAGTCAGTCCAGAAGACACTCCAACTATCACAGGATTGAGACCATCAGATCCTGATCTTCTTGAGGAAGCTGAGATTAATACATTTTACAGTCATATTAGTGCTGTATATTATACAGAAACAATTCAATAGTGTTTATAGTTCCTAGTCTCACCTGTGACTGAGATCCAGCTCTTGGGTGACTCTCCTCTCTCTGGGTGTTTGCAGTAGTAGAAACCCTCATGTGACTTTGAGACATTAGAGATGATCATCTCTGTAGTTTGACTCTGGATGAGTGATTCATCTTTATAGAAATCAGCTCTGAGGTTTGGTGGTGTTGTGTGTTGATATAAACAGTGTAGAGTCAGAGTATCTCCTTCAGTCACAGGATGAACAGGACTCTCCAGAATCACATCAACTACAGAAACAGAGCAAACATCAACTGACAAATGGTAAGATTATAGTAAGAATGGATCAACAATGTGGAGACAACAACAGCAGCGCAACTGAACGAGAAGTGTTCAGTGGAAGATGCTCTAGTGATTATGCACAGACAGTGTTACATTAGTAATAATAATAATAATAATACACTATTAATAAATAAACATTTATCTGTTTACATGATGTGGGCAAATGAACAATAACTCACAGTGTACAGTGATATTAACAGGATGATATTTCTCTCCAGATTCAGACTCACACCAGTACACTCCAGTGTCTGATGTGGAGGTGGAGTTGATTTTACATGTAGATCCTGTTTGTGATCCCCACACTGATGATGAACAATCTTCCAGCCCCCATCTGTCTGTGTTTCTTCTCACTCTCCATCCAGTAGAGTCACTCTGGTCCTCACAGCTCAGAGAGACAGAGACAGATGTGAAGTGTTGAGTTCTGTTGGGACTGATGATCAGAGACACTGGAGGAGAAACACCTGAGAAGACAATTACAGATACAATTTGAAAGTCAAGTCAAGACAGTTTTATTGATATAACACTTTACACAACTTAAGCTTTTTAAAAAAAATATTACAGCTCTAACATCTGAAAACCCATAAGTCATCACTGAGTATTTCTATTTAAAACACAAACAAACATCACACCTTAAATATTTGTCATTTTGTCATCAGCAAGCAACATTTTACATTTTTGCAGCTAACACAGGAATCAAGTTTTTGCTGGTTAGTTTGGTCTATTTAGGCCCTGCTAGTAGATGCAGTAACTACACCTGACAGCTAAATCGTCTTTCTCCATTGACACCATTAAAAAGTAGCAGCATATTATGAGAGGATAAAATTTCAAGACACTTCAAGCTCTAGAAAGATCAAGGAAAATTTCCAGAGTGTTTCACTCATTCTGTGGTTCAGTTTGAACTCACCAGTGACCCATATTAACTGTGTGTTGCTGATGGTTGAGTTATAGGCTGGTTTTCCTCTCTCTGCTGTGCACACATAAACTCCTGTGTGATTTAGAGCAGCAGAACTGACAGTGTAGTTTCCTCCAGCTCCTCTGCTGCTGTCTGAGAGCAGATTATAATGATTGCTCTTGTCTGTATAAAGTGAAAATGAGCAGTCATTTTTACGAGTCTTATAAGTTACGTTTGTTGGTATAATTAATGTACTCAGACTGATTAAATATTTTTCATCTGTACAATATTTTTTTATGAACCCAGTTTCTTCAGATTTTACTATATGAAGCACATTATATCTTACCTGATGAGACAGTTACAGTGAACCAGCTGAATGTCCAGTCTGTAGAGGAGCCGTTAACCTCACAGATCAGAGTCACTGAATCTCCTTCAGTCAACCACGTCTGTGGAGAAACACTTAAAACTGCTCTGACATCTGAAGTTGAGAAATAATTCATTAATAACATGTTAAAGTCCTTCAGCATATATGTCACATCTGAGAGTGACTGTGTCTCCTCTGAATACATGTTGAGCAGGTTTGATGGTCACTTTGGCTTTTGGTTTTTCTGTACAATGACAACAATTCACAATCAAAATAAATGTGCTGATTTTACTGTATGAACACAGTTACTTTACTATAAAACACACATGCTAAATCAGATAAGAGTGAAGTGTTGTTCTCTATAGCTGTTATAGTCAAAAGATCTGTCAATATAGACCAATTTCGAGCAGACGTCACAGTGACGTCATTTGCAGCTGCGCGCATAGTGGTTGCAGAAAAACTGGTAATAAGTGGAGGTAAACAGGTAAACTCCATGAAATAAGAGATACAAAAATATTTTTGTGCCTTTTGATGTCAAAATCGGAATGCAAATAATTTTTATACAATACTGTAGTCAAAGACGCCATTTGAAGCTAAACGCAGACATTTAAACGGACATACTGTGGATAAAAACTACTATGATTACTCTACTTTTAAAGCATACATTTGATTTAAACAATAGATCTACATAATATTCACATATGCTGTTCATAGGGGATGTACTGTATTAGCCCTACAGATACAGCATGAAATTTGATTTCAACCTATTACTATTAAAATTTTACATAACATTTTTTTTATTTCATCTCACAATTCAGATTTTTGTTTCTCACAAATGCAAGTTTCTATCTCCTATTTCGGACTTTATAACTCGATTTAACAAAACTAGTGAGTTTTTCTTAATTCTGAGAGAAAAAAGCAGTAGTGTGGGATGAGTTGTTTTTCGTCTAGACTTGTGGGATATAATCTCAATTGCGAAAATAAATTCAGAATTTTGAAATATAAAATCAAATTTACCTTTTTTATTCTTTTATTCCATACACTGCCACTTGAACCGCCCATAAAAAACGTCATCCCTGTTTCGGGTCTGTAAGACTATCCCACTATCTAACACCAATTTCGTTGAATAACATTGCTTATGGCTGACTGACAAGCTGTTGTAATATCCGAATAACATTTTAAAAATCTATACTCTTTTTAAATGTAAGTATTTTGTGCCGTATCCTAGAAATTCACTAGCTGTAAAGGCGATCTCTCCGGGTTTTCTGCAACCATGCTGCGCGCGCATCCCGAATGTTTACAAACAGATAATTGGTCTATACAATCATTAGGAAACAGGAGACACGAGTTGTGAACGTTTTTCAACAAGGATCCAACAGAAGATCTTCTCTCTCACTGTTTTGACTTTACAGAGAATGTTTTTTGTGTTTCTTGACAAATAATTCAACTTGTTAAAAGGGTGCATTTTTAATCGTAATAAAATGTATGCATTCTCTCAACTCTGTTTGTTTGTAACAGTTACTGTAGAATCACTTATATGTGATTAAAATATATGAATTATATTGACTCACCTTTAGTATGTCCAGAGTAGATGTTTGAAGTCAGCACTAAAAACACAAAGAGAAATAAAACTCATTACAATGTAAACACTGAGCTGATGATTATAAAGATGAACAAAAATGACAACTTATACGACTGTATGTGTCTAAATAAACATGAAAACATCTGACAGGTATTTTATAGAGTTGGTCATAGCAGAGAACTGTTTAGGAAACTTCAAGCCAACAGTCTGATGCAACGTGATCTCATGATAATTCGTATGTATTTCATGTAAAATATGGTTCCACAAAACGTACATTTACTTACGTTTTACAGGCAGTAAAACGTACAATACTGACGTATTTTCAGCATCTAAACGTACAAATACTTACGTATTGAGGACACCTAAAAAACGAATCTATATGAATATTGATATCACTGCATTGTTTTTAGTTGTCATACCAATGGCCTTATGTTTTCAGTTGCACTTTTAAATAGTTTAATAATTTATTTAATATGAAATTATAACATTTCATTCTGTTCTGTGTGGTTTCTGCTGCCAGTTCGTTTCAGGTATACATATAAGACTACACTTTAAACCTTTAAAATAAATAACATTTCTGCAATCGTTTACCATCCATGTAATATTTACTTAGTTTGCTGTGGTGGGACACAAAAGACATTTTTTCCGACATGCTGTGACTAAAAACAGAACTATAAAATACACCGAACACGCATCACAATTACAAAATGAAACAATTTTATTTGTGCGCTACAATCCAGATCTTCAGAATCCATACGATTGGCGAGGAACAGACCCAAAATCAAGACTTTATCCGGCGACCTTCATCTCCATCCGAGCAGTGAGTCCAGTTTTACAAATTCAAATACTGCCGCGTCAAGAAACATCGAACGCTCATTGGCTCTCGCCTGCATTCGTCACAGATTACGACATGCCGTGTTTCTGGTGGGAAGATGCGCGGGCGCCTTCTTCACGGAGTGGATCAGAATAGTAATTTGGATGATATTTTCACCGATTAACTATTTAAATTTTGCTCTGCACCTCAAACAAACCTACTGTATTCCGCCAGAGAGGACTGCGGCTGTGATTGCACTTTTCTGTCTGCCATGTTTTTGTACAGAGAGTTATGATTAACGTTAGGTTTAGAGGTAGGAGTGGTATTAGTGACTATAAAAATTATTTTAATGCTGTATTGTTACTAAAATGGTAATTTCCCTGCATATTTAGGTCAGTTACGTTTTATATCTTTTTATATTCGCTATAAAATGGGTTTAGGTTTGGGGGTGGGTTAAGAGGGTTAAAAATCTAAATCGCTTAATAAAATGACAAAAAGGCATTGATACGAATGAAATAAAAGATGCGTAAATATTTTACATTTTTTTTTACTAAAACTCTTACTGTGTACTAGTGAATATTACAACAACAGCAACAATAACAGCAAAACAAACCAACAGAACTGATTCAACACCATTATACATCACAAAACTGAATGACTGAAGAAACACACTGATCTACAACACAACAGAGTGCATTTCTTTCACAAACAGCACTAACTGCACAAAACTCATCTTTCACTCATATATCATGGACTAGAGCTGTATCTGAAACTCTGAGAGCAGAAAAGACTTGGAAAAACACTTGATCATTTAAATAATATAATAGCAATTCCACTGAAATACATTTAGAGTAAATAATGTTCAGAGCACAAGAGGAAGTTGACTGAGCTCCATACTGACTGAATGATGACAGACACAGACTGTGTTAAAGACTCAAGACTTCCTGAAACCTGCAGTCAGATCTTTAGAAACATCATGACAGATTAAACACATATAAATGTACCTCATGTGTTACAGAAGATCTTTTGATAATGTTGATAATCTTGTAACATGTTTTCACAAAATGTCACACTGACTAACATTCAAGCTTTCTACAGAAATGTTGTCATGACCCATTCAGTATTAAATTGTACAGTATTTATTTGCTATTGTGAAACATTGTATTTTGTTGTGTTCAATGAACAAGGGGAAACTGAACAATATTTGATGTCTCTTTATTGTAATGGTGGTATTAGCTGTATTTATAATAATGAATTTACATGACAATAAAGTGAACAGCTGCTGCTCCTCCCTCACTGGTTAGTGCAGTGGAGCTAAAATAGAAGAAACCAAACCACAACTATGAGCTCATGATTATAAATTTTTATTCTATCAGGTCTCTGACACTGTTGGTGCTGAATCTGACACCAGTATACACACACACACACACACACATATATATATATATATATATACAGGGGTTGGACAATGAAACTGAAACACTGGCCAATATAGTGTTGGAGGTTTCATGGCTATATTTGTAATGACTGATCAGAAGCCTGAGGATCCATTTGCAGCTTTTATTAGAGAAAACGTGGTCAGACAGGCGGGGGTCAGGAAACAGCGACAGGGACAGCAGAGAATAAACAAAGAATGGTCACAGGCAGGCGAAGTGTCGGGGCTGGTGGCTAGCAGAGCAGTATCAGAGTCCAAAGCAATAGAGTCCAAAGGGCAGGCGGCAGAGAATCAAACAACGAGAAAACAATCCTAGGTCAAACACAGATAATCCAATAACAGGGAAAAACGCTCAGAAATGCAGCCGGGGCAATACAAGACTTTGCAACGTGAAAGAGTCCGGAAGCAGTATAAATAGGGGAGGAGATGGGGAACACCTGGAAGAGCAATCAGACCCAGGTACGGGGAACATGGGAAATGGAGTCCAAAACAGTCAATATTCGGGAGAGGGTGCCCTCCGGTGGCGATCAGAGGGAGCCACAGAAGCCTGACTCATGACAGAGCCCCCTCCCTGCGAGCGGCTCCTGAAGCGAGAAGGATTGTGACGCCGGGGTCTCCCACGAGGTCGGGGGGCTGGTCTCTCCGGATGGGTCCTGTGGAATTCGGCTGTCAACGAGGGATCCAGGATGTCCCGAGCATTGATCCACGACCTCTCCTCCGGGCCATACCCCTCCCAGTCTATGAGGTACTGAAGTACCCCACCCCGGCGTCGAGAGTCCAGGATTTCGTGCACCTGGTAAGCCTCCTCGCCATCCACGACCAAGGGAGGAGTGCTCTCGTCAGCGGCTTCCTCCTGGATCTCCTCTCCTCTCGGAGCACCGGCGGGCTTAAGCAAAGACACATGGAAAGTGGGTGAGATACGGTAATGGGCAGGTAATTCTAAACGATATGAAACTGGAGTAATTTGACGGAGAATTTTGAATGGACCCACGTACCTGGGACTGAGCTTGCGACAGAGAAGTCGGAGGCGAAGATCTCGTGAGGAGAGCCAGACCCACTGACCAGGGGTATAAGCTGGATGCGGTCTCCGATGGCGATCGGCCTGTTCCTGTGCCCTTCTAATGGCTCTTTGAAGGTGGACATGGGCCATGTTCCAGGTCTCCTCACTCCTTTGTAGCCAGTCATTAACAGATGGTAATTCTGAGGGTTCTCCAGACCAGGGAAAGAGAGGCGGTTGGAAGCCTAAGACACATTGGAAGGGTGTGAGACCAGTGGATGGCTTGCGGAGGGAGTTCTGAGCATATTCCGCCCATAACAGGTAGCGGCTCCAATCCTGTTGGTTGTTGTGACAGTATGTGCGGAGGAAGCGGGTGAGTTCTTGGTTAAGGCGTTCTGCCTGTCCATTGGATTCCGGGTGGTATCCTGAGGTGAGGCTAACATTGATGTTGAGATGTTTGCAAAATGCAGCCCAGACACGAGAGGTAAACTGGGGTCCTCGGTCAGAGACAATGTCCTCTGGAAGGCCGTAGAACCTGAAGACTTGTTCCATCAATACTTCGGCGGTTTCAAAAGCAGAGGGCAGTTTGGTTAGGGGTATCAGTCGGCATGATTTGGAAAACCGGTCTATAACAGTGAGGATGGTTGTGTAGTTACGTGAGGCAGGTAGATCGGTAACATAGTCAATGGCAATGTGTGACCACGGGCGTTGGGGAACTGGAAGAGGCTGCAGGAGACCGGCAGGCCGTTGGTGAGAGGATTTGGATATGTTGCAGGCAGGACAGTTGCGAACAAACTCCGTAGTGTCTCTCTGGAGTGAGGGCCACCAGAAACGGTTGGTAACAAGATGGATGGTAGCGGTAATTCCTGGGTGACCAGAGCTGGGGGAGTCATGTACCCATTGCATCACACGTTGACGGAGAGCCCTAGGAACGTATGTGCGCTCAGGAGGACATTCTGGCGGTGGCGGTTCGTTGTCTTGGGCTTCTGTAATCTCGGTCATGATGTCCCACTGTATGGGACCGAGGATGAGGGAAGGTGCTATTATGGGTTCAGGGACGGAGGGTGCAGTGGAGGATTCAAATTGGCGGGAAAGTGCGTCGGCTTTTGTGTTCTTGGAGCCTGGACGATATGTGACCCTGAAATCAAAACGTGTGAAGAAGAGAGACCATCTGGCCTGACGTGGGTTGAGGCGTTTGGCTGACCTGAGGTATTCAAGGTTGCGGTGGTCGGTTAGCACAATGAATGGTTCCTTGGCTCCCTCCAACCAATGCCGCCATTCTTCAAAGGCCGCCTTCATGGCGAGTAATTCACGGTCTCCCACGTCGTAATTCTGCTCGGTGGGTGAAAGTTTGCGAGAGTAGAAGGCGCAGGGGAACAGCTTTGGTGGAGAGCCCTGACGTTGCGAGAGTACAGCCCCTATGCCAGTGTTTGAAGCATCAATTTCGACCACAAACCCCCGCTCGGGGTCTGGATGGTGAAGGATGGGAGCCGAAGTAAACCGTTCCTTCAGCTGCTGAAAAGCCCTCTCAGCCTCAGGTGTCCACACAAGCCTTTTACCTCCTCTCCGGAGAAGAGACGTAAGCGGAGCTGCAACAGAGCTGAAGTTTCTTATAAAACGCCGGTAGAAGTTAGCGAATCCCAAGAATCGTTGCAGTTCCTTGACAGATGTGGGTGGAGGCCAATTGAGAACGGCCTGGACCTTCTTGTCGTCCATGGCTACCCCCTCTGAGCCGATAATGTAGCCGAGGAAGGAGGTAACAGTGCGGTGGAACTCACATTTTTCGAACTTGGCGTAGAGTTGGTGGTCGATGAGTCTTTGTAATACTGCCCGGACATGTTGTATGTGTGATTCTAGGGTGTCTGAAAAAATCAGTATGTCGTCAATGTAGACTATGACCCATCGATTGAGCATGTCCCTGAATACGTCGTTGACAAAGGCCTGAAACACCGATGGACTGTTGACCAGGCCGAAGGGCATAACGGAATATTCGTAGTGGCCAGTGGTGGTAGAGAAAGCCGTCTTCCATTCATCGCCCTCCCGGATGCGGATGAGATTGTATGCGTTGCGTAAATCTAATTTGGTGAAGTAACGGGCTGAACGAAGCTGTTCCAGAGCCGATGGGACTAGTGGTAGGGGATAGCGGTACTTGATGGTAATGTCGTTGAGACCACGATAATCAATGCAGGGACGAAGACCCCCGTCCTTCTTCTTAACGAAGAAAAACCCCGCTGAAGCTGGAGATGTGGATGGTCTGATGAACCCCTTAGCCAGTTCCTCCTCGATATACATTTTCATGGCTTCAGATTCAGGTTGAGATAAGGGGAAAATCCTTCCCCTGGGTGGTAGGGGCCCTGGAATGAGTTCAATGGCACAATCGTTAGGTCTGTGAGGGGGCAGTTTGGAGGCCTTGGTCTTGCTGAAGGCTTCTGCCAGGTCGAGGTATTCGGCAGGTAGTTCGAGTGTAGCAGATGGTTGGATGGTTATCTGTTGAGGAGGTGTGATGGTCTCATAGGGAAGACAGTTCTGGTTACAGTGATCGGACCATTGGAGAATCTTTCTGGCCGCCCAGGAAATGCGAGGATTATGTCTCTCGAGCCACGGCATTCCCAGAATGATGGGGTTAAGAGGCGAGTCGATGGCAAACAGACGGATGTTCTCAGTGTGTCTCAAGCCCGTCTTGAGAGTGATGTCGTCGGTGATGAACTTAACCTCACCTCTCCCCAGGGGGCGACCATCTAGCGCTGCCACTGCCACCCGGGAACCACATGCAACGAGAGGAATATTATGAACATTAGCAAATTGAATATCAATGAAGTTGCCAGCGGCACCAGAATCAATCATGGCTGCAGCGGTGATCGTTCTATCATGAAACATCAGAGTTACAGGAATATCGAAGGCAGTTTGATTAGAACGTTTAAAACTCACCGCATTGGTCTTGCGAGGCGAGGGACGGATGGGACAGGCAGCCCGTAGATGACCCTCTTGTCCACAGTACAGACAGAGATGTTGTCGAATTCTCCGCTCACGCTCCTCTGCGGTGAGGTGAGTGAATCCGACTTGCATGGGTTCGGGTTCCGAAGTGGCAGCGGTAGGGAGATGAGGCGTTGTAACAGAGCGCGGTGGTCGGCGAGAGCGGGCGAGGTTATCAATACGGATAGACAGTTCAATAAACTCATCGAGAGATTTACCCTCATCGCGGCAGGCCAGCTCGCTTTGCAGTTCCGATGTTAATCCCTTACGATACAGCAGTTTCAGTGGGTCATCCGACCAACCCGTCTGGGCTGCGAGGGTGCGAAAAGTGAGGGCATAATCTGCAGTGCTGCAGTGCTGCGTCCCTGACGCAGAGCGAGGAGCTGCTCACCCGCCTCCTCTCCGTAAGCCGAGTGATCAAACACCTCCCGAAAGCGTTGCAAAAAGACGGTAAATGAGGGAAATGTGGTGTGTTCACCTTCCCACAACGCTGTAGCCCAATCCAGAGCTCTTCCAGTCAGTAGCGAGCATACAAAGGAAATTCGACTGTCATCAGTGGGGTATAACTGCGGTTGCTGCGATACAAACAGAGAACATTGCATGAGAAACCCCTTACATCTTCCAGCCGATCCGTCGAATTTCTCAGGAAATGCTAGACGAGGGCTGGTGGTGGTGTGGCTAGGAGTGGAGAGAGGTTGCGGCGAGACAGCAGGCTGAGGAGAAATGTCAGCGAGGCGAAGGGCCTGTAGCGTCTTAACTAGCTCCTCCGTGAGTGTAGTGAGATGCTGTAGCTGCTGTTGATGAGAAGCTAGCATGGTAGCTTGCGCTGACACTTCCGTGGTGAGCTGAAACACTGCTGCTGGATCGGTGTGGCGAAGTCTTCTGTAATGACTGATCAGAAGCCTGAGGATCCATTTGCAGCTTTTATTAGAGAAAACGTGGTCAGACAGGCGGGGGTCAGGAAACAGCGACAGGGACAGCAGAGAATAAACAAAGAATGGTCACAGGCAGGCGAAGTGTCGGGGCTGGCGGCTAGCAGAGCAGTATCAGAGTCCAAAGCAATAGAGTCCAAAGGGCAGGCGGCAGAGAATCAAACAACGAGAAAACAATCCTAGGTCAAACACAGATAATCCAATAACAGGGAAAAACGCTCAGAAATGCAGCCGGGGCAATACAAGACTTCGCAAAGTGAAAGAGTCCGGAAGCAGTATAAATAGGGGAGGAGATGGGGAACACCTGGAAGAGCAATCAGACCCAGGTACGGGGAACATGGGAAATGGAGTCCAAAAACAGTCAATATTCGGGAGAGGGTGCCCTCCGGTGGCGATCGGAGGGAGCCACAGAAGCCTGACTCATGACAATATTTATGCAGCCTGGTGGCCAGTCTTTACTGATCGCACATTCCACCAATAAGAGCAGAGTGTAAAGGTTGACTTTGTGCACCCAATAGCTCAAACATTGTACCCTGAAGGTGGTGCCGTGTATTAGGATGATAATGCACCAATACACACAGCAAGGCTGGTGACAAGAGTGATTTGATGAACATGAAAGTAAAGTTAAACATCTCCCATGGCCTGCACAGTCACCAGATCTGAATATTATTGAGCCACTTTGGGGTGTTTTGGAGGAGCGAGTCAGGAAATGTTTTCATACACCAACATCACATAGTGACCTGGCCACTGTTCTGCGAAAGGAATGGCTCAAAATCCTTCTGGCTACTGTGCAGGACTTGTATTTGTCATTCCCAAGATGAAATAATGCTGTATTGGCTGCAAAAGGAGGCCAAACACCATACTAATTGTGGTCTAAACCCAGGTGTTTCAGTTTCACTGTCCAACCCCTGTATATACACTACCGTTCAAAAGTTTGGGGTCAGTAAGACTTGTAATAGTCTTTAAAGAAGTCTCTTATGCTCATCAAGGCTGCATTTATTTGATTAAAAATATAGAAAAAAAACAGTAATATTGCAAAATGTTTTTACAATATAAAATAATGTTTTTTATTTTAACATACTTTAAAATAGAATTTATTCCTGTGATGAAAAGCTGAATTTTTATCAGCTGTTACTCCAGTCTTAAGTGTCACATGATCCTTCAGAAATCATTCTAATATGCGGATTTATTATTAGAATGATCAATGTTGGATAATATCAACAGTTGTGCTGCCAAACAATGTAAATTATTTATTATTAACTTTTAATAAACTTTTAATTATTAACTTAATACATCCTTGGTGAATAAAAGTATTAATTTCTTAAAAAAAAAAAGAAACAATAAAAATGTACTGACCCCAAACTTTTGAACGGTAGTATATATATATATATATATATGTGTGTGTGTGTGTGTGTGTGTGTGTGTTCCTGTGAACACAGTTTAATATCCATACAACAAGACAAAGGAACAGACATCGAAACAAATGTAATGATTATGATTCCAGGTTATCTTAATGTATCCTCATTCTTAATTTAAAAAATACAATTTTCAGTTGTTTTAAGGACGAAATTATTATTTTCAGCTCCCAGAAGTCTGTTTAATTGTGTTAAAAGATCATTAATAATTTAATGTCATTTGAACAGTTTACACAGTGTAAAACTAAACATTGAAATTTGTGAGGTACTGTAGACTCTGAACAACAACAAAAGCACAGAAGTACAATATAACATGACAACTTTAAGAAACTATAGTCTGCCTCAACCCAGATTCCACTCCACAATATATGTTTGATCATGCATATTTTCACAAAATGGCTTAATTATTATAGAGAAGAAAGTCAAGAGTTATGTTGTTTCTAGACCATTTGAGATAACTGAGCAAACGGTGACCACTTGTAACATAGAAGTGGGTGTGGGACACTGAGAACCATCTCAGATAAAGAGGAGTCAGAACTTCATTTACATACAGACCACAGCTATTACAACAGGAGCAACTTAATTTACATTAAAGGTAGTAAACTGTAATGGTATAAAAAGTTTGAGCTTGTTCTGGGTTCATTCCTTATTCCTAGAGCCAGATTTCACAAACAAAACATTTTCTAAAATATTTCTCAGAACTATTAATGCTATTCTTGTGTTTCACAACTGTTCAGCATTTTACACCATGTTTTCCTGTTCATTAGCGTTCACAAACCATTAATGCCACCAAAACCAGTTCTGAAACCATGTGAACACTAGTATGCAGCATTTTCACACTCCAGTCAGAACCACAGTAAATAATCACATGTGAATTCATTGGATGTAGAAAAAAAGCAAGCTTAAAAATGGTTTAAAATTTTTTTAAAAAAAGTTTTCTTTTTAACTACATGCTAACTGTAAACAATTATGTAGATTACAGCAGCATTTTGTTCCAAAGTGCAAAACACTTTTACTGTGACACTGCAAGAATGTTTAACAAAGCATCAGCTCCAGAATATTTTAAAAAGGCACCGTTTCCACTATTTCCATCCACCGTAGAGCTCAGATCCTGTGTACAGTCTGTGCACAAATTCAGAAATTGCCACCAGAAGTGTTATGTCAGCTTTGGTTGTAAAATGCCATTGGCTCTTGTGTATCTCATGATCGATTGCGTCATGCTAATGTTCAGGAGTATCTTTCTGAATGAGATGTGAGTGCGTTAACCAAGTGGCATCATTTTCAGCAATTAAAACCTTATGTTTTACTTTCTTCTTCACATAAAGATATTGTATGGCTTCAGAAGACTTGGACTGCAACACGACTTGTTTCTAATACTTTTATGCTGCTTTTATGGTCAGTTTTTGCAATAAATAACTGTGACTGTAATTTTATTTGCCTGTTGCATGTTTTATATTGTTCAGTAGTAGTTAGGTTACAGTTCGTGGTGGGGTTAGATGCTCTAATGAAAGTAAAAATTTATATGAAATAATTTCTATTTTTACAAATGCATGCAAACTATTAAATTACGGCAAAGAACTGAAAACTATGGAGGACCCTGAATGTCGAAAAGGGACACTAAAAGGGTACCCTGTGTGTTACATTAAAATTAAAAAATGGAGCTAAAGGGGTACCTTGAGCGTCAAAAAGCAACGCCAAGTGGTGACGAGTTGGGAGTGAGAATGTGTTGACTGGGTCGTGAGCGTGCTGGATGATTACTGACGTACAGTGCGGTAATCATATCAGAGTAAAGCGGTTAGGGGAATGTTATAATAACATTATGGGAATGTTAAAATAATGTTCTACAAATTAAAATGAACATTCTAATACCTGTTAAAGAAAACTTAACGACTATCCAAAAACAAACCAAATAACTTTCTGAGAACCAAAAATTGTTAGCAGGGCTGTTTCTGGCTCGGCTTTTTTAGCAGCTGATGATCATCACACCAGTGTGAGATCGTATCTAAAGTAATAAAATATTAGACTAACATTAAACAAACTAATCTAATAAAACAGTTATTTCACATAATACAATAGCAATTCCACTGAAAGACATTTAGAGAAAATAGTACTCACAGAGCACAAGAGGAAGTTGCCTGAGCTTCATACTGACTGATTCATGACAGACAGTTAAAGACACAGATCGTGTTAAAGACTCAAGACTTCCTGAAACCAGCAGTCAGATCTTTAAAAAACATCATGACAGATTAAACACATACAAATGTTCCTTATGTGTTACAGTATTTATTGTAGTATTTAAAGTTGTATTCTGTTGTGTTCAATGGAAAGAGAAATATAACAATATTTTGATGGCACTTTACAGTAATGGTGATATTAGCTGCGTTTATAATGATGTATTTACTTGAAAATAAAGTCAACTACTGCTGCTTCTCCCTCACTGGTCAGTGTGGTGGAGCTGAAAGAGAACAAACCAAACCACAACTATGAGCTCACATCTGTTTCTATTCTATCAAAAACTGTATGACAATGTTTACCGGACTGGAGTGTGACAAAAAAAAAAAAAAAGATTTTGTTCGTAGAGTTCGTAGTCAACACAGACAGGGTCCAAAACCAGCAAACAACTATCCAGGCCAAGGCAAAAGGGTGTTCCTTCAATGACAATGTTCAAGGCAGACAGCAAACAATCATAAAACAAGAAAACAGTCCAAGGTCAAAAACAAAGCAAGGCATAAAAGAGACAATGATGCCTTACTCAGTAATTTCCACTAACAGCTAAATAAGACTTTGCCATGAATGAGTGTTTGTGAGCAGCTTAAATAATTCTCCAGTAAGGAAACAGGCATGTATGCTAACAGTTCATAGGCATGGGGTGTTATGGAAAATGGAGTCTGTGAAACAATGGCAAAGGTCTGGGATGCAGCGCACTCTAGAGGAGCTCACGGGAGATGCCCACACACTGATATATTTGTACCTGTAAACACAGTTCATTATTATTCATACACCAAGGAAAAGAATGGGCATTGAAACAAACTGAATGATTCCAATTTATTTTAATAAATCCACTTTATTATTTTGAAAAAGCTCCCAGAAGTCTGTTTGTGTTGAAAGATCATGAGTCTTTTATTGAACAGTTTAAGCATGGTGTAAAACTAAGCAGTGAAATCTGTGAGGTACTGTAGACTCTGAACAACAACAACAAAAGCACAGCAATACCTAATACAAACACATCCAGATTTAACTGAGAGAATGATGTGAAAGAGGAAGTATGAGAGAACTAATAAATAGCTTGCATTAACTTCTAAGATTCATTTCTAAGAATATCTATTTAATGGTTTTGTTTTGTTTGTAAATCTCTTTTCGTTTTAGTTTCCTCAGTTGCTTAGACACTATTCATTATAAAATGTCACAAACATAACATTTTCTAAAATATTTCTCAGAACTATTAACACTATTCTTGTGTCTTACAACTCTGTTCAGCATCTGGCACTATGTGTTCCTGTTCAGTAGCGTTCACAATCCATTAACGCCACCAAAACCAGCAGTTCTCACAATGTGAACACTAGTATGCAGCATTTTCCCACTACAGTCAGAACCACAGGATGAGCACAAAATAATCACGTTTGAATTCATTGACTATGGATACAAAAAAAAAAAAGAAAGAAAAGAAAGAAAAAAGAAAAAGAAAAAAAAGCAAGCTTTTTTTTTTTTTTTTGTAAAAAATGTGATAGTTTTCTTTTTAACTGCATACTAACTGTAAAACATTATGCAGCATTTTGTTCCAAAGTGCAAAATACTTAATAATTGATGGTAACGGTACCTGCTCATAAGGGAACAATGTGCAACGTTTCGGGAATAAGGGGCTAATAACCTGCAAATTATAAAACATTAATACTGTATTATAACTAATGGGCACCTATTCTGAAATTATGTGGTATGTATGACACACAGACCAAAATTTTCTGCATAAGCATATCTTACAGCTGAACGCGTACATAAACAGAAACAATGTGCAATGTGTTTGGGGGATAAAGGGGTAATGACTTGGAAAATTAAAAGTAGTTCTACTGTTAGTATTTCATAAGTAAGGTGTAACTATTCTAAGATTACGTGGTGTGCATGACCGACTAAATTAGACAACAAGAGTGTGATTTAGAACAAGTTGCCTTAAGTTGTAATAACACAAAAAATATGATGCAATATATTTTTACACTACGTACTGGGTACTTATTGTATTATTACATCTGATATGACATTGATACAAATAGTAAATTGTATCATACTATAGTATAATTGAGTAATTATAGTAAAGTTAAAAACCATAACATATTTTATTTTCATTAAACAACATACAATGTAATACAATAATTAGGTACACACATAATAGTAATTACAATTCAAGTCTAATTCCAGGTATAACCTGTAAACCAAAGAAAGAAACATCAATATTTTAGACAATACACAATACTGTATAATATCTTTTATTAAATAGTAATTTGACACAAATTTGCTGGTAGGCCTAATAATGCTGCAATTGAATCCTACCTGTCACAAAATTCCTTACTCTGCATTCCCTTAAAAAAAAAAAATAATAACAATATCAAGGTAAAATCTATATAATGTCATTATGAATATAAATAAATATGTACATATTTTGCAAATATATACTGTATGTGTGTGCATTTACATAACAAATATACACAGTATACACACATATATTATGTAAACAATGTATGTATTGTAATTAATCGTTTGACAGCACTAATCAAAATACATCTTTTTTTAATTGTAGTTTCTATAATTTTCATACCAATTGTTTTCATGTTTTGAATAATTCTAAAATAATAATTTTGAAATTCTATAATAATACTAGAATAATGAAATCGTCAATATACAAAATAGCAGACTATATAGTTCCCAACGAAAGTATTGTTCTGTGTAAAACATGTTGAAGATTAGCGAACAGGTTGTCGAATGATTACAGGGGTCATCAGATGCAAAACTCACTTCTACATGTTGTTTGAACATAAATGTGTGTTGGCAGTGTGTGTACACAACCACCCTATTATGATAAAACTCCACCTAGTGGTATTTTTGTAATCTTTATAAGAAATATCCCCTTTTTTAAATCAAGCCATTCTCAGCTTCTTGTTGGTGTGATGTTGTAACGGAGTGAGGGAGACGTGAAGCGGGCAGATCCAAATGCATAACTTTATTGACACGTAGCAAAGACATGGTCAAATGTAGGCAGAGTCGAACAATAGCAAACAGGTATATTAGGACACAACACAAGAGTAATCCGTGGTACAGGCAGGGGTTGATCAATGGCAAATGTTATCAAAGGGGCTAGGCAAAAGGGTTATCCGATAGACAGGCAAGAGTTCATATGAGGGGCAAAACGGAGTCCAAAAACTCCAGTGCAGGGGAAGACAACGTCTCAGATTGAGGGATTGAGGTGTTCTGTTGTTGGATGTAATAACGATCATAGGAGTCATCATTTGCTCCTGACATCTGAGCCGCTAAAGACACAGAGGATTAACCTTAAATTCGCTTTAGAAGAAAGTACACCCGGCCATCTACACATATGTGTCTATGTTCACGTGAATTATCCCTGATGCAGCTTCACCTACAGCAGAAATTAGTAATAAGGGTTTTTATGCATCTTTGCAAATCGCCTTTCTTAATAATGTGCTAGTTAGCAAGCTCCACGGCTAAACACGGCTAAATTAAACAGACCGGCTCATCACACCACAGAAGAGAGGGGCGGGGTGAGCAGAGCTTATTAGCATTTAAAGGAACATGCAATGGAATGGCTTGCTCTGAACAGGGCTGATTTTGACAAGGTGAAAAGGGTGCTTTTTACACTACCACTCACAAATTTTAACCAAAGTATGTTATAGACTTCTCATTAAGACCCTTAAGAGTCATATCAACTTGCGGAAAATGGGCATCCGATGACCCCTTTAAATGATAAACTATTTCCTCACAAAAGCTTTTCAGTGTATTCAGTGTAGTGAAGCCTCTCCTCCATTGACATCCATTAAAAAAAAAGTTGTCTCAGTATTTGTCATAAATAGAACAAGGCATCAGTTTACTGTCTGGGATTTGTCGTGTCGCGACGCGCCTCACTGTGCCGTTTTCAGTGTAGACAGTACCACTAATTATATGGTATTTTGTCACATTGTACCGCACCACTCACGTCCAGTGTAGACACAGTGTCTTACTTCATAAATAAGGTGGGTATCTCTGAGAAATTAGTTGTCGTGTTAGTTGTGACAAAGCCATGAGAACTGTTATTTGACTATGGGGTATCACTGCAACCCACCATACCATGACTCAGGGCCTTGCTTATACAGTTCAGACAGTCTGTTTGGCTTTGCGAAGCAAGTCTTTGTAATGTTTGAAGTTGACTATTCGCTGTCTACACTTAAATCCATTGTGTTGCATTAGGCCTATTGTCTATTGAGCAGCAGGACATGTGACAAGTGATCCACAATGCCAAAATTGACAAACATCATTTTTGGGAAAGTTTATTACATCTGAACTAATTACAGATGGTCAATACGGTGCACAGGTAATAAAGAGATTTTTTTAAGGGTAAAGGACATTTAGACTATATTTGGAACTCTAAAGGGTTAGAGTTTCCTGCTATTAAACATTCTCTGTGCAAATCAACCTGAACGATTTATATATTATAACATTTTTTAGAGCCCATTATCTGAAACCAGTCTGTTCTTACGGGTAAAATATATTCATCTGTGATATGGATCTTACTGATGAAATCCTCACAGGAAGGTCATAATTGTTTTGAACTAAGGATGAGCATATCAGTCCTGAAGTATCACTGAAAGTATTGAAAGTACCAATACTCAAACAAAAAATATTGATACTAAGATTTTGTCATGAATCTGGTCCTGTACGCCAGTCCGCTCGCCACCAGAGGTCGCATTGTCATTTCACATTACACAGACTGTTGCACCACACCGCAGACTACATTTCCCATCATCTATTGCGCTGATTACACGCACACAGCTGCATCCAATCAGAGACTCTATATAAGCCTTGGACTTCCTCTCACTATTGGCCGAGTATTCTGTAATGGAGTGAGGGAGACGGGACGCGGGCGGATCCAAATGCAAAGCTTTATTGAAACGTGACAAAGACATGGTCAAACACAGACAGGGTCAGACATCGGCAAACAGGTATGATAGAGCAAGACACAAGAGTAATCCGTAAGGCAGAATGACAAGGCAACCTCTGGTGGCAAGCGGACTGGCGTACAGGACCAGATTCATGACAGATGTGTTTTATTTACCAGTGATTTTGTTTATTTAACCAAAAAAATGCATACAATATGCATTGAATTGGACAAATAACCTTTGTTAGTGAATAATTTTGTAGGATAGAACTATTTTCCTGCTCATCTGAACACACGCAAATGTTGCAAGACAGAACCAATCAAGAGAGTGTTCTGACACTCACTTCTGACAGTGCATTCAAACAGGGCTGCGTTTTCCAAAAGTATCATAAGAAAGCATTGATGCTTTTGGGAAATGCAGTCCAGAACAATGCTTATCAGAGTACAGAAAAGTTATTTCACAATAAACAAACTAAAAATGTTTGTGCATTCACATTTATTTGAATCAAGCGTTAAAAGTTCATATTGATCATGTTCCATTCTGTAATGTTAATATAAATCATACACTGTCAGAATAAAAAGGTTGCATTTTATGCGTGCAACAGCCTGTCACTGGCAGTCTCTTATGAAAATGAACCCTGATTTTACTAAGAGACTGTAGTTCAACTATTTTGTAGATTTCCATGTTTACCACTACAGTAAACATATTTTAAACCTGTGTAAACAAAGATATAACCTAATAAGCTGCAATTAAGGCATCTTGAGTGTTAAAATATGACGTTAAGTGGGTATCATTACACATTTTACTCTTAATTTAATAATTTAATAAATTTCATAATTTAAAAGTTCAGTTTAGAAGTATTGTATCGGTATCTGTACCGACGATAATTATCAGTATCATATCGAAAACAGTGGTATCGCCCATCCCTATTTTGAACCTCCCTCCATAACAGAGTCGTCAACAATTTACACTTGGTTATCTTTTTTTCTGTCATTAAATGGAAGAGCTACTTGTAGAAATGGACTGGACTTACATTTTTCAAGTCAACTAGTCCCTTCATTGCCAATTTCAACCTAGTCCTACTCACAGATTTCAAAATAAAAAAAAAATGCATAAGGATATTGACAAGTTAATTCTCTTAGAAACAATAAAAAAGTATTGGAAGGATTGAAGACATTTATGTATGTAAAATTCAGTTCTGTTCAATCTGTTCAGAGACATTTATACATATTTGCTCAACCATAAACATGAAAGTTGCTCATGCTCATGCTACATACTAGCACTGTAGCAATTACATCTTGTTTTATTGTAATAAAGATATAAACAAAAAGTATAAACATTACAGCAAAACTACAGTTTACAGTTATAATTGTGAACAATTATTTTAATTTCTAACTAAGAACGAGAACAGAAGGCAAAAATGTTTGACCATTTTTAAGCAGTTTTAAAATCTAACCATTAGACTCAGAGGTATTTATAGCAATGAAATATTTTAGAGCTGAAAATAGCTAAAACATTCAGCATTCACTATATACATTTTTAACCCAAATTATAACCGCAATAAAGAATTGATGATCCTGTTCATTCTCCAGCCCTTCTCAACCTGGCATTGAACGTTTCTCCTCCAGCCATTTATTCAATCTGAGCATATGTCACATCACTGGATCCAGCAGCTGAAAATGTGTAAATGAATTAAAAATGGCACATTTTAATTTTGCATGTTTCATTCCATTCTTAGATTCTCAACGATGCTTGTAGATGCGGTTTTCAGCGGCTCCTTGTGAATTGTGATTGATGTTTTTATGTTGACATTCACCTTTATCAGACCAGATTCACCAGGTTCGGTTTAGAGTAAACAGTGTCTGAACTTTCACTGGTTTTCCATAAAAGATGCCAACAGTTAATATCACTAGTGCTTACTGTGTCCAATATTCATTTTATATTCATAAAATCTCTACAGCTTCTACAGAAATAATAAAATAATTTATTTTTAAACAATTACGTTTGATGTCTCAAAATCAACTTACTGTAATTTGCATGCAGTGATCTTTATTGATCAGGCTGATTTCACAAATGGGTGTTTAGGAAAATACTGAGGTGTTTTTTGTTGCTGTTTAGTGTTGTGGGACATGTATTTCAATAAAATGTGCACGACAGTTGCATGCGCACGCAGCGCGCCCAGTGTATTCGACTTCATTAACAAATGACTCTTATGAACCGGTTCGTTTTGAGTCAAAAACACAAAGCTTGGCCCAGTTCATTAACGAATTGTTTTACATTTGTTCGTGAATCAGATAATTACTGCTTCTCGGCTAACTCAGAAGTCCTCTGAAACATCTAATCCTGTCCGGATATGTCTGAGATTCATCGCATAATTGTTTGGTGATCCGATTCTCTGACTGCTCGCACCATGTTCATCATGGTTATACTGTAGGCCTTTTTGCCGTATCCGACGAAACAATAATAGCATGAAATCAATAAGAAGATGCCGATCACGGAAACTAATAGCAGAGTTAGGTAAGCATCTGGTCGTATTGCAGTTTTCTCGATTGTTAACACAATGTAACTGATGTTAGTTGGCTTATATTCCCAAACCTTTCATTCAGTGCTAAAAACAAAGACACGTTTCTCAAAAAGTTTAACAATAAGTAAGTTAAACATTAAGTAGCAAAACTGATGACACACCAATCAGAATCTCTGCATCCAACAACGGAGAGAGGAGAGAAATGAATGAATCATTTACATGGGTATTATACTTCCCTGGTGGAAAAAAACAGCATATGCTGGTAGGTGTGTTTTGATGCTGGTTTATGCTGGTCATGTTGCTGGTCAAGGACCAGCATAAACCAGCAAAGGACCAGCTTAAACCAGCACCAAAACATACCTACCAGCATATGCTGTTTTTTTCACCAGGGTTACACATACAGTATAATTATAGTACAGTACCAGTACATTAGATGATGGAAAATTTCACTATTCTATATGTACAGTAAACTGTAGTACATTGTACACCTTCAGAAGTGACTGTCAAATTTTATTTGTAACCATTTTTATGTGTAGCATTTTTGCAGAACTGAGAAATGACAACCTAGAGATATACTGTAGTCTTGTGTTAGGAGACCACATACTACTATATACTCTAATAAAATTTAGCAGAGGATGCTGAATTTAATTTTTAATTTTATTTTTTTCTGTACTGTATTGTGGTGCATACCAAGTTCATATACAGTTCTTTGTTATCTGAACTTTTCTTGTGCTTTTCATCTGCTGCAAGATTACAGTAGTAAAATGAAAATATTTTTTTCCCAAATGTTAGTTGCTGAATTAGCAATCTGTAATTTAATTTATGTTGTATACTGTAATAGACACTGAGTTGCAAATTAATTCCTAATAAGACTTTTTTTGTTAGTGTTATTGATCTCATGAGTGTGCACTGCGCAGGAAAGTCATCGTTGTATCTGAATTGTGTGTAATCATTTAAGAATACCTGTAATAACTAGATTGAAACGTTTGAAAGACAAATTTATGGTGGCTTGTCTTAAGACTTGTTTAAAAACAGAAATAGTTTGGTCAGTTACATGTTCTAGATGTTTGGTGAAGTGTTGCTAGTTGGTTGCTAGGATATTCTGGGTGGTTGCTAGGCTCTTGCTATGCAGTTGCCGGGGTGTTGCTAGATTATACGGTTGATTGTGTGTCATGCGTGATTATAGACATTCCCACTTCTGTTAATAACAGAAAATCAAACACTGTTTCCAAAACTGATCCAGTTTCAGTGCTTTGATATTATAATTATAATTATAATTATAATTATAATTGTAATAAATTTCTTTCTAATGTTAGGAAATGAACATTAAATAATCAAAATTAACATTTTAAACTTGCACTAAAATGTGATTTATACCATCTAAGTAGTAATTGAATAGAATCACGTCTTCTTTAGTGATACAAGCTCAGAAACATTTACTGTATAACCTGTTGAAGTTTTTTTTTTTTATAAATATTGTTTATTGACTTGGTGCCATGATGGACACTGAAATGTTATTATTTATTTTTCATTTTAAACAGTATAGGTGATTACTTAATGGTAATGCAATATTTGTGAACACAACTGTGTATGTCAGACTATAAATCCCCAAAAACTATGCATGGGGGCTTTCTTTAGAGTTGCCACCCCTCATAGACCCCATGCCACCCCTTTGCCACCCTAAAAATTACTTTCTAGATCTGCCCCTGGGACAAATTAAAATCAAAGTGCTGTACACCATTGTCATAATCATAAAACAATGACAGCATCGACTTTTGTTTCAGTTTACCTTTATTTTCTTTCCTTTTCTTCTGTTTCTCTGTAGATTTAAGTTCAATCTCAGCATAAGTGAGTTTAGTAGCTCCACTTACAATGTCTACAATGAATAACAGAAAAAAGTGAACTGATTTTTTCTGTAAATAGCTATCACAGTGAAATGTAAAACAAATATGGATTTGATTATTTTGAAAATAAGTACTGCATTGGTAAATGACCAACATGACATAATTACCTCCTCTAACATCATTACTTACCTGTGCTTATTTGTGTGTCTTTATTAATTGTTGCATCAAAGGAGTCAAAAATATGAGCAGTTCCTGTAATAAATTATTGCATCTTATGAATTTAAGCCCACAGAAAAATAAACATGAAATATTTATGGTTAATGGATAAAGACTGACCAGACATGAGTGTTTTATTTCCTGTTTCACTCTGGTTCTGCTCTGATGTCTGACTGCTGTTCTGCTGTTGACTGACACTAGAGGGAGACTGAGATCTTCCACCTAGTCAAACATAAAATGTTTATAAAAATATACTGAGGAAATAAGAGGCCCCAAAAAAATAAAAAATAAATAAAAAATAATAATAATAAAATCTCCTTTATACATACATAAATGGCTAATCTGTAGCAGTCTATTATTTGGAGCAGTACCTGCCCAGTAGAAAAACTACCCAGAAAGCCTTTAAAATCTACAATAGCTTAGGCTGTTGTAGAACGATGGGTCACAGGTTTAGGAAAATAGTCTGCATCATTGAATTTTAATATGGCAGAAGATGAACCTTTGTTGTTTCTGTAGCGCCACAGCAGGACCAAGAAGACACTGATGAAAAATGTGACAGTCAGTCCAGCAGACACTCCAACTATCACAGGATTGAGACCATCAGATCCTGATCTTCTGGAGGAAGCTGAGATGAAAACATTTTACAGTCATATTAGTGCTGTATATTATACAGAAGCATTTCAATAGTGTTTATAGTTTCCTAGTCTCACCTGTGACTGAGATCCAGCTCTTGGGTGACTCTCCTCTCTCTGGGTGTTTGCAGTAGTAGAAACCCTCATGTGACTTTGAGACATTAGAGATGATCATCTCTGTAGTTTGACTCTGGATGAGTGATTCATCTTTATAGAAATCAGCTCTGAGGTTTGGTGGTGTTGTATTTTGATATAAACAGTGTAGAGTCAGAGTATCTCCTTCAGTCACAGGATGAACAGGACTCTCCAGAATCACACCAACTACAGAAACAGAGCAAACATCAACTGACAAATAGTAAGAATATAGTAAGAATGGATCAACAATGTGGAGACGACAACAGCAGCACAACTGAACAACAAGTGTTCAGTGGAAGATGCTCTAGTGATTATGCACAGACAAAGTTACAGTAGTAGTAGTAGTAATAATAATAATAATAATAAATACACTATTCATAAATAAACATTTATTTGTTTACATGACGTGGGCAAATGAACAATAACTCACAGTGTACAGTGACATTAACAGGATGATTTTTCTCTCCAGATTCAGACTCACACCAGTACACTCCAGTGTCTGATGTGGAGGTGGGGCTGATTTTACACGTAGATCCTGTTTGTGATCCTGACTCTGATGATGAACAATCTTCCAGCCCCCATTTGTCTGTGTATTTTCTCACTCTCCATCCAGTAGAGTCACTCTGGTCCTCACAGCTCAGATAGAGAGAGACATATGTGAAGTGTTGAGTTCTGTTGGGACTGATGATCAGAGACACTGGAGGAGAAACACCTGAGAAGACAATTACAGATACAATTTGAAAATCAAGTCAAGACAGTTTTATTGGTATATTGATTAATAAATTTGTCATTATGGCATCAGCAAACAAGCCAAAGACAACTGTGGTGACAAACAACAAAAACTTTCATAAGGTGTTACTATTGGAGGGAAAAAAAAAACACATAGGGAGGAACCAGACTCAACTCAGGAGTCAGCTCTTCTTTGCCTATACAGTGTGAATCTAGGAGTATTTATAGTTAGCTGAATTTGTTGTAAATTAATTTACTAAGATATAATTAGTAGACTGATATTAATCAAACTGTAAAATGACTGATTAAGTGTTTATATGGTCCAGTCTATAAAATTTGCTGATGTGCACATTGATGGAGTGTCCTGTGTTTTTGTTAAAGTGCCTCCTAGAATTGAGGTGTGGTTAATCACATAAAAAAAAATCATAATGAAACTATACACTATATATGACACTATATATAAAATAGGTCAGATTATACATTTATATTATGCCTATTTGACTATTTTCCCTCAAGTCCACTTATGTAATTAACACTTTTGTGACAATAGTTATATTTTAGTTTTTCATGACTGTTTTCCACCATTAGAATAAAATGATTTCTTTCATTCTGTGGTTCAGTTTGAACTCACCAGTGACCCATATTAACTGTGTGTTGCTGTACTGTGTGTTATAGTCTGGTTTTCCTCTCTCTGCTGTGCACACATAAACTCCTGTGTGATTTAGAGCAGCAGAACTGACAGTGTAGTTTCCTCCAGCTCCTCTGCTGCTGTCTGAGAGCAGATTATAATGATTGCTGTTGTCTGTATAAAGTAAAAATGAGCAGTTACCTCAAGAAATGAGCAGATATTTTTACATGTCTTATAAATTACTTGGGTTGGTACAATCCCAATGATTAAATATTTTCATTCTCTAAATTTTTTTATGAAACCAGTTTATTCAGATGTTACTACATAAAGCACATTATATCTTACTTGATGAGACAGTCTCAGTGAACCAGCTGAACGTCCAGCCTGTAGAGGAGCCGTTAACCTCACAGATCAGAGTCACTGAATCTCCTTCAGTCAACCACGTCTGTGGAGAAACACTTAAAACTGCTCTGGGAACTGAAGTTGAGAAATCACTCATTAATAACATGTCACATCTGAGAGTGACTGTCTCTCCTCTGAATACATGTTGAGCAAGTTTGATGGTCACTTTGGCTTTTGTTCTTTTTGTACAATGACAACAATTCACAATTATACGTTTGATGTCTCAAAATCAACTTATTGTAATTTGCATACAGTGATCTTTATGGATGAGGCTGATTTCAAAAATGGGTGTTTAGGAAAATACTGAGGTGTTTTTGTTGCTATTTAGTTTTGTGTGAGAAATTAAAATCAAAGGGGCTTTTTACCCCAGAGGTCTTTAGCTCTGCTGAACACTATTGTCATAATCATAAAACCATGACAGCATTGACTTTTGTTTCAGTTTACCTTTATTAATTGTTGCATCAATGGAGTCATAAATATGAGCAGTTCCTGTAATAAATTATTGCATCTTATGAATATAAGCTGACAGAAAAATAAACATTAAATATTTATGGTTAATGGGTAAAGACTGACCAGACATGAGTGTTTTATTTCCTGTTTCACTCTGGTTCTGCTCTGATGTCTGACTGCTGTTCTGCTGTTGACTGACACTAGAGGGAGACTGAGATCTTCCACCTAGTCAAACATTAAATGTTTATGAAAATATATTGAGGAAATAATGTGCTGATTTTACTGTATGAACACAGTTACTTGACTGTAAAACACACATGCTAAATCAGATGAGACTGAAGTGTTTTCTCTATAGCTGTTGTTGTCATTTATAAAAGATCTGTCAGTATATAATCATTGGGAATTTGGAAACATGAATTGTTTTTCAACAAGTTTTCCAACAGAAGGATCTTGTCTCTCACTGTTCTGATTTCAGTTTCACAGAGTATGTAAGAAATATATTTCTGTCATGACAACCCCCGGGGACTGACTTGGTAATAGACATGACAATGTTAATGTATTTGGTCTTGGTGAAATAGATCTGCTACACTGCTGTGACAGAGCAAGTACAGAGACTTGATACTGACAATACATCCACAACACGCTGCTGTGAGAATGTAAGAAATACTGCTGCTGCACATATCACATACATGAAATAACCCCCATATTACATACATGATTCACCTCGTAGCAGATCTATACAGGTGGAGCTGGGGAAGGTGGGGGGTTTCTGAAACAAGCTGCAAAACTGCTACAGCAAACACTAGTCATATATTTGAATGTTGAGCAGCGAGCTCATTGGCTACTGATACAGGAAAGAACCAATCGGCTGTGCCATGTGATAATGATGTCATTATGTCAGATTAAGTTATACCTATCAGACTGAACAATCATATAGTGCCAGAACTTTGTATCTGCTGTTTTTGATAGATTGATGTTTTTTGTTTGTTTGTTTGTTTGTTTTTTCACAGCTCAGAACTGTCACATGAATAATTCAACATGTAAAAAGGGTGCATTTATAATCATAAAAAAATCTAAGTAATTTCTCAACTCTCAGCTGGTTTGTTAGAGTTACCGTAGAATCACTCATATGTGATAAAAAATACATGAATTAAATTGACTCACCTTCAGTATGTTGAGAGTAGATGTTTGAAATCAGCACTAAAAATACAAAGAGAAAAACTCATTACAATGTGAATATTGAGCTGATAATTATAAATATGACCAAATATTAAAATATTGTGTGGGGGACTGTATATGTGTCCAGACAAACATGACAATATCTGACTGGTATTTTATAGATTTGGTCGTAGCATAAAACTGTTTAGGGAACTTTCTGATCACAAGCAGAAGAATAAAGACAAACTCTTACAAACTAGTGAACATTACAACAACAGCAACAATAACAGAAAAACAAACCTGAATTCAACACCATTACACACCACAAAACTGAAAGACTGAACAAACACACTGATCTACAACACAACAGAGTGCATTTCTTTCACAAACAGAACTAACTGCACAAAACTCATCTCTTAAACTCAACTCTGAGAGCAGCAAAAAAAATAAATCTAGAAACACTAAAACACTTGATCATTTACATAACATAATAGCAATACCACTGAAATAGATTTAGAGAAAATAATACTCACAGAGCACAAGAGGAAGTTGACTGAGCTTCATACTGACTGATTGATGACAGACGGTTAAAGACACAGACTGTGTTAAAGACTCAAGACTTCCTGAAACCTGCAGTCAGATCTTTAGAAACATCATGACAGATTAAACACATACAAATGTACCTCATGTGTTACAGAAGATCTTTTGATAATGTTGATAATCTTGTAACACATTTTCACAAAATGTCACACTGACTTACATTCAAGCTTTCTACAGAAATGTTGTCATGACCCATTCAGTATTAAATTGTACAGTATTATTTTCCATTATGAGAAGTTATATTCCAGTGTGTTCAATGAACAGGAGAAATGGAACAATATTTTGATGTCTCTTTATTGTAATGGTGGTATTATCTGTTTTTAAAATAATGGTTAGTGCAGTGGAGCTGAAATAGAAATAGAAGAAACCAAACCACAACTATGAGTTCAAGATTATCTATTTTTATTCTGTCAGACCTGTTGGAGTCTGACACTGATATATTTGTTCCTGTGAACACAGTTTAATATTTATACATCAAGACAAGGGACAGCATCGAAACAAACTTAATGATTATGATTCCAGTTTCTCTTAATGTATCCTCATTCTTAATTTGAAAATACATTTTTCAGTTGTTTTAAGGAACAAATTCTTATTTTCAGCTCCCAGAAGTCTGTTTAATTGTGTTAAAAGGTCATGAGTCTTTTATTGTCATTTGAACAATTTACAAATAGTGTAAAACTAAGCAGTGAAATGTGTGAGGTACTGTAGACTCTGAACAACAACAACGAAAGCACAACAATGCAGACTACACTGGTCATTGTATGTTTCACACTGTTGACTGAGCAGTGACACATTCAGTAAAACTGTAGCAAATCTAAAGAAAGTAACCATATATATATATATATATATATATATATATTCCTTATAAATATGTGTTTTAGAAAGATGACATCAGACATGCATCAGTATGTAACTGAGAGAATGATGTGAAAGAGGAAGTACAAGAGAAAGAATAAATAGCTTGCATGAAATTAGATGCATTACTAATGCCCTGTCCAAATACCCACACTTGCAGTATTTGCACTTTAACCACTTGACTACTTTTTACTTACTGACATATTTTCTGTATTTGGTCCAAGAGTTCAAAAATCTGAGTTAAAGCAGTGCATGCCGGTTAGAAATTTTGTATGGGCACGAGATGATGACACAGAAGGGCAGTTCAAGAAACAGTTGTTTGGTCCCCTACACCACTCAACCCTTCGAAGCTCTCACTCTCAAGGGTAAACCCTTTGAAGGGATTAGGAAACAGGGTTGAGCTCTTCTGAATGGAACACAAGGCCAGTGTGCATTAAGGGCACTGCACTTTGGTGTTTTTAAGAACAGAGACAGTCTTGCACACTTACTTCCTGTCATATACACACGCTCTCAAGTGGCCAAGAATGCAATTGTGGGTATTTGGACAGGGCATAAGAAGTTCAAGTTAATGGTGCCTTGATTCCAAATAAACCACAAGCGAGTGAAGAGAAGCTCATATCAGTGGTTTTCAGGTCTTGTTTTGTTAGTGCTTGTCACAGTCATCTGCTGAAGTGCCCATGACAGCCACCAGAGGGCACTCCTCACAGATCATTGCCCATTGCATGTGTGTGTTCCCATCACCCTTTGCTCTGATTATTGGTCCATTACGGTCAGGTGGGTGTAGTTAAGAGAGACTCAGCTCACCTGTATTTATACACTGTGGTCTGTGTCTTTGTTTGCTGCAGTATTGCATCTGTTACTTTGTGTTTGTGGGTTCTATGTTTTGTGGATTACCTTTTGCCAGTGCTTTCTGCCTGTTGCTCTGATTTTGGATCGTTGTTTTAGACTACAATAAAGCTGCTACTGGATCTTTTTTCAGTTTTCAGAGTGCTGCTGTGACAGTGCTTTATGCAGAATGAGAAATGTTAGTAAAACTATAAACCAGTTTGCAATATTACGCAGAATAACGGACTGTTTCTGTACAGGTAAAAAAAAACTAAAAAGCGATTGACACTGGAAGTCGCCCACATTCAAGTTACAAATTAATATGCCCCCTCCACAGATTTTTTTTTATTATTGATGGGAGGGTATGTAGGGGGGAAACGCATCATACGCAGAAGTCACAAGTCAATACATTTAAAGTCTATTTATTGAAATTTGGAAGCCATAACATTTTATTTCTATTAAACAACATGCAATATAATAAAGTCATTTACATAATTAATGTCCTTTAAAAATTAAAATGCATTACATCAACATAAGAAATATGGTCACATAATAGTAATTACAATTCAAGTCTAATTTCAGGTAAAACCTGAAAACCAAAGAAAGAAAACATTGATATTTTTAGACAATATACAATAATACATATATTTTATTAAATAGTAATGTGGTATAAATTTGATGGTAATAATGCCATAAATGAGTCCTACCTGTCACAACATTTCCTACACTGCCTTCTCTTAAAAAATAACATTTTTATCAAGGTAAAATCTACATATAGTTCCCAACGAAAGCATTAGTGTAAAACATGTTGAAGATCAGTTGTCGTATAATTAAATGATAAGCTATTTCCTCACAAATTCCGTTTATTCAGTGTAGTGAAGCCTCTCCTCCATTGACATCCATTCAAAAAAAAAAAAAAAATTGTCTCCTTCCCTTCTCCCTCTGATTCTGTCTACACTAAATGCAACAAGTGACCATTGCAAATCATTTGTACTTTGTGTCAGTATGTCATAAATAGAACAAGGCATCAGTTTACCGTTTGGGATTTGTTGTGTCGTGTCGCGCCTCACTGTGTCTCCAGTGTAGACAGCACCAGTGATTATATAGTATTTTGTCACATTTTACCACACCACTCACATCCAGTGTAGACACGGTGTCTTACTTCAAAAATAAGGTGTGTATCTCTGAGAAATATGAGTCATTGTATTAGTTGTGACAAAGCCGTAAAAACTGTTATTCGACTGTGAATGTGATAAAACAGATGATTAAAAAAAGAAGCTAAATGTAGCTTTTGATTTTAGACAGTATATTGCCAGTTTCATTTTCTGTCTCTTTGTCCAACAAAAATGGTATGATTCCTGAATAAATTGTTGCTTTTGAACTTATTTTAAACTAACAAACTGTTGAGGGAATAGTTCAATGACTTACGATTATTTTGAGAATTACCATACCGGTGTCATATGCTTCAGTAACCAGATCAGAACCGTTTTTTTTTTTTTTTTAATTAAATATAAGGTAAGCCATAAAGACTTGCCGAGTCACAGGGCTCAAGTCCAAATCAAGTCTCGAGTCATTGTTGTCAAAGTCTAAGTCGAGTCATAAGTCTTCCCTTGTTGTGTCAAGTTAGGTCACAAGTCCTCAAATTTGCGACTCAAGTCCGAGTTGAAACTGTCCTAAAATGACTGTTGCTGGCAGTCTGTCATTTTAGAAACATTTGACAATTATGAGCTTTTAAAAAGGTATCACCTTTGGTTTTGGAGTTTATCTCAGCTTCAGATTTTCCTTTGATTAAATCCTTGTTTTCATTAAACAGCTGAGAAAGAAGTAACAGCTGTTTATACGTCCAGTTTGGTTTTCTTTTATGTTTGCAGGTCTTACTATCAACCATGATTATTCTACACTGTTAATTAAAAAGGCTGTTTATATGCATATTTACTAATTGTTTATGAGAAGCATACATGTAAGAGGCTGACAATTAGCTGAACTTGTTTAATTAGTGACACATAGCCTGCATTTTTAAATCTTTATTTGAATTATGCCAACATAACACACTTTACAATATTTCTATGAATACATTTCTGACAGAGACCCCTCTTCTATCAGCCAATCACTGTGTGCATAGTTAGTAATCATGCTGACATCATCCATAGCAGCAAGGTCAACCCCGCCCTTACTCTTAGTTTAAGACGTCTCTCTATTCCTTAGTAAAAGTTTGTCTCAGCAGCATTTTACTGCTTTTTATGAGAACTAAGATAAAATGTTTTGTTAATACGGGCCCTGGTGTATAAATACATTGTTGCTTAATTTGATAGGCTCTATTTCTGGGACCACAACAGACAGAAATGTTGCAGTTGAACATTTAATATTCAGGAATTCATATTATAGACACTACCACTAATTCCCCATGTAACAAATTAGCCACAATTTCGCACACCCATTCATGGCCCAGCGAGTAATATGTTTTAAAAAAGTCTTGTTCATAATCACATAATATGAGCTGCACTGTGTATCTCTAATGTAATATAAATTATTGGTATGTTTGTGTTCTTTCCAGAGTCCAAAGTTCTCCTGTGTGACTTTCATAGAGTAAAGGCCTGGTTGAACTAGACCAGGAAAAGAGACAATGGATGTCATGAAGAGGTGCTCCCTCTCCTCAGGTCTGTTCTGCTCCAACAAAGCAAAGCGTAGCAGGAGAATGAGAAACTGAGGAAGTGGTTTCTCAAATAAATGGCTACTCCAAACCAAAAGTGAGCATATCTCCACGCTGTTATGGTGAGATTCAGGGTGTGACTTTTGTTTTTTTGGTATACCGCCCCCTCTCTTGCCTATACTTCCCTGCCTTTGCTGAATTATTTTTATCCCGTGTGGACAAAAAATATCCCACGAACCCACTCCAAAGTGCTGATCTAAATCAAATGATTTGCGATATGCAAACCGAATGAAGCGCTTTATTTTAAATCATTTTATGATGCATTGGTTTAACTGATCCTGAGTTTAAAAAAAGCTCAGTTGACACTGTTCTTTGCTTGTTTTCTCTATATAATTTATTCATTGTTTGAACATCCGTGGAAATTAAATCATTACTTTGGGAGTTGGGTCAACCTATGCCCATGGAGAGAGAAATAAGTTTTCAAAAGCACAACCCCCCTCCCCCCGCTGTTTTGACAAATCGCACCCAGGTTAGACTCATTTTGACATTGCATTATTGTCACATCAATGGGTTCCTTTCTGTTCCTATCAGTTTTAAAAGGTATGAGTATTTACCACTGTTGTCTTTTCTAAATCAGAGATGGGTTTGTGTCTTCAGAGGGGAAAGTCTCAGAGTGGCCATCTACACCAACAATGGTGTCAAGAGACAAAATGAGACTCTGAAGCACTTATTTGGAGGTCTACAAAAACTGTAATCTCAACGAAATGCTGACGGTGATTGTGACAGTCTTTCTACCAAGGACATATTAAAAGTAAGTCAAAGAAGTATATGTAAATATGTAGAAACTGTTAAAAGGATAATTCACCCAAAAATGAAAATTGTGTGATTAATTACTCGCCATGATGTTGTTTCAAACCCATAAGACCTTCGTTCATCTTCAGAACACTTTTAGTGTGCAGAGCCAGACTGCAGAATATCACAAAATAGGTTTTGGTTCCCACACAACAATGCCTTTCCTGCACATGTGAAGACTGGCAGAGGAACCTGCTGCCTTGTAAGCACTTCTGTGCTGTTTTCAGCATGGTACAGGTGTGGCGCTGGGAGCAATTAGGAGGCATATACAGGGATAACCCCGTTTACTTTGGATTTTGTATGCCCTCCTTCCCGAGACAGCAAAACCCCTCCCAGAGACAGCACCAGCAGCAGCGTTCCTCACGCAGACACCAGCAATCCTCCAAAAGGCAACAGCAGGACAAAGAAAAGGCAAAAGTGTGGGAGTTTACTGTGTGAAATTTCGGATCTTACATTTCTGGACTTGTTCGATTGAATGACCTTTTGAAGGATGTGAGGCGTCATACCCCTCATGATGACACACTTCCTCTTTCTTACACACCTCCATCCAAAAAAATTAGATACCTCAAACCCCTCAGCATGATCCCCAGAAAACATCCATCTTCTGGAAGGTTTGGCCGTCATGCTGAAGCAATGAAGGCAAGCTTCAAGATTTAAATACAGATATCATATAGTTCTCTTCATTATCCAATCATTTGGAGATTAATTAAATCAAATCCAACCTTGTTTCAAATTTATTGAAATAAAATTAGTGAATGTTGTTATTATTACAGTTGGCACTGTGTTTGTGTATGTGCATGAGTGAATGTTGTTGTTGTTGTTATGGTGGTTGGCATTGTGTCTGTCTGTGTGTGCTTTTGTGTTTGAGTAAAAATAAAGATGTTTTGTGCCAACAAATTGTGTTTTTGCTGGGTTTTTTTGTTTTGTTTTTTCTCCCCCCTATTGTGTAGATACTGGTAATTGTAAGTCTAGTCTGCAATAACAGCATACACAGCTTACTTTTACATTTTAAGACATTTATGTTGTGTAGTGGAAGGGTGTAATCCATGAGGCTTTGACACAAGTACTCTCATATATTATAAATGGGTTGTTTTGATTATGGATGCTGTTTGAGACAGACATTAGTTTGCGCCAAGAATCTCTTAAAAGAGTTAAATTCTTTTTTTTTATTTTACCTTTTTAATTCTTTTTTTTTTTTGTAAAGCTTTCGTTTTGTATTATTTATGTTTTTGTCATATACATGTATGTATAAATGGTGCTTTGGTTGTAATGTCACTTTTTTGTATGTAAGTTTGATATTTTCTGCACTAATATTTTTTATATCATCAATATCACAAATTATTAGTAAGAAAAAAAATAGTTCGCTACCTGTCGTCTTCGTTGTTCGTTTAATTTTTTCCTGTACATCTGACAAGATTTGGCATTGCTTCCGGCCACATCTGACGAGTTTTTGCAGTCCAGCGACATGACAAAGAAAGTTGATCCTGATTGATCCTCTTGTGTGCATTCAAAGAGCTGATTGGCTCACAGATACAACCTTATAGAACCAAGTTAGAGTTTGACTTTCTAGAATAGAACCTTTTTGTTTTCTAAATAAAAAGTCCTAAAATGTACACTGTAAACGTAAAAAAAAAAACATCACATAATGTAAATAATTTGTCACAGAATAAGAATATGTGACTCAATTTTGACAGAAATGTCAGATAGAACCTTATAATTCCAAGGCAACGAAATATATCTACACAAAATATGCTGCCAGTATTTTACTGTGAATTTACAGGACACCTTTTATTACACAGTAACTCTCTATACAGCAAAAAAATAAATAAATAAATAAAATAATAATAATAATAATAATAATATATATATATATATATATATATATATATATATACAAAATGTATACAGTATAAACTGTATAAAAATATATGGTACTTTATAGGTACAAAAGTACTTTAAAGGTTTCTGCAAACTGATAGTGAAAAGTTTTCCAGTATGCAATTATTAACACAAAATATATTGTAATTTCACACTAAAAATTGTTTTACAGTGCAGTTAGTATGTCCAATGTACTTTTTTGTTTATTTGTTTGTTTTTAAGACTGGAAAAAAATAGGCTAAATAAAAAATTAATAAAAATCCTTCACATATGAAACTGCTGGATCAGTATCTGCATTTGTCCAGGTGACAGTCTTGTTCAGGATGTGTTGTTTTGATTCACATATTTGGAGCTTTGTTAAGTTTATATGTTTAAAATACATTAAAATACTGCTTTAATAGAAGATAATAAATGACAGTATTGACTCAATAACTTACTATAGTTCCTTCAGTTTACAGTGTGGATCCTCCAGTAGAGCAGAGAGCAGCTTCAATCCTGAGTCTCCTGGTAAATTACCACTCAAATTCAGTTCTCTCAGGTGTGAAGAGTTTGATCTCAGAGCTGAAATCAGAGCAGCACAGCCTTCCTCTCCAATACCGCAATAACACAGCCTGCAGAGAGTGAAGAACATGAATGATCTCAGAGATTGTGTTTAAGCTTTAGGGTGAGAGTGTGTTTGTGTGTGTGTTTTCTATGAGCAATACTTTTTCTATACACGATAGAGCACGATAGAGGTTTTAACTTGCCAGCAGCTAAAGCATTAATTTAAATGCACTTTACCCACATGATTCCTGATTGTGATGCTGAACAAGTTTTTAGTACTATACAGGTGATAGATAAAATGAGAGCAACATTATAGTTTAACTATGACATATCTTTTACCTGCGTTTCTGCAAAGTTGGGATTGAATTTTATTGTAGCTCCGTGTTTAATCTGACTCCAATTTTCAGGTGATCATCACATTTAGATTGTGTTTCTAATTAGTAACTAATCACAAATATCAGATAATATTAATTTAGATATATAATTATTGTTCATCCTATCCACCTTATCTTTCCCATAAAAATTAAAACATTTTATTTTTCTTGCTTCTGGGCTCATTCCCTTCCAGATATTTTTACCTGTACAAAACAGCTTGATTTGTTGCTTGACATTGTAAATTGGTATGTCTTACCATATTATTTTAATGTGTTATCCTTATGAACACACTGGTTTGTAGTGCAATCAGTTTTACCGTTGCACATTGCACATTGTAATTATTCACACTTTTTCCCTATAGCAGCTAATGAACTGGAAGTCTCACCCATATGCTTACTTCTGCATTGAATAATAAGGTGGACACTTTCAATTATTCATTCATCAGGGACCTGTTGTCGCATTTGAGTCTAATGATGACCAGAGGTTGTGGATCTCACAATCACAAACTCGCCAGTCTGAACTTAGTCAGAGGTGCAAGGTTAACTTACACCGTCAGCTGCCTACTGCTTGCTCAGAATAAAAAGTGTAGTTTGTTAGGTCACTTCAGTACAACTTGCTAAGTCAGTGACAGATAAAAAATAAAAAGGTCTCCGATGGTGTTCCTACTGCTCCTACAGTTTGTATTCTTTAGTTCCTGTGCTCCTTTGTTCAGTTTTCCCACTCTATTATCAGTTGTCATTAGTGGTGTGACGAGACACTTATCCCACGAGACGAGACGAGACGAGACACGAGACTGGGTTCACGAGAACGAGACGAGATGAGATTTTTAAACTTTTCTTAAGAAATCCTCAATGATAAAATATATAGGGAAAACAGTCTTTTATTCAACTGAAAAAGACCAAATGCAACAAAAAAAATGAAGGTGCATTTTGAACTTTATGAAATTAAACTTCCATTTTAATTAATTATATGAAGTAATAAACAACATTTAAACAAGAGCTTCATGATTCTGGATAAATTGAGAATCCTAGTTGTTTTAAATAAATTGGAGACCATGATTCTCTCACGATTCTGGAGAAAAAAAGATTAGAAAACTAAAAAAAATAACATAATTTACTAGTGGTTCTGACAAACTGTTCATTGCTTAATTCTTTGCTAAAAACATATTAAAAAAACATTTAAAAAAAAAAAAACATTCAATGAAGTAGTCAGTGTCTCACTTCATTAAAGGTGTGTTCGACTTAACGCAGCGCTGCGCAGCTCGATCAAATTCTGACTTGAAGCAGTGCATGCCAGTTAGAAATTTTGTCCGACTTGAGGTGGCGCCGATGCCTCGTGACTGTCACGTGTGGCATCAAAGTACCGCGATAGCGATTCGAGAGCAGCCGACTGACTTTAGCCGGCGCAGTTTGTTCAGAGGGGCTGCAGGAGCTCTGATGACCACATGGCTGTTTCACGATTGGCCAGATTCACCGCATGACAACGATCACGTGTGTTTTGGGTTTATTCTAACATGCTCAAGTCCGATAATGCTGACAAATCTGTGTTTTTAGAACAGTAAAGTGTTTTTACTGTAGTCGCAATGCTATATTGAGTCACATTTATTCATAAAACACTGATAAACGCATATATAACCCCACTTTATTAGTATTTAAATAGTATAAGCAGTTGCCCCCCCCAGATGGTTAGTCATCCCCGTTGTCAGCCACGCTTCAATTGGAGCGGTTTGCCATGCCCAGGCCCGGTTGTACGGAGGTACTAGACGGTGCTAAATACCCTCAAACGAAAGCAAAAGCAACTGAAGATCTGGTAAACTATGGAACGTGTTTTTGCAGCACTGAGGAATGCAGACATATCTGCTGATTTCTTTAACGCAATGGCCAATGAGAAGCGCTTTAGTTTGTCAGAATTCACTCACCTCTGGAAGCGCCGGATCATTTTTTTTCATGTGCAGTTTTGCGCGCTTGTGAATCATCTGGTGATGATCGTGACTGACTAAGCGCAGGCGCGATGTAAATAAGGGATTCATTGTGTAGTTTACAGAGCTTCCTTTAATTATAACAGAACTTGTGAGATCGCAATGAGATGAGTGGCGCTTTTACGTGATAAAGTGAGTGAGCTTTGTGCACTTTCTAGGCTATAATCAGAATTTGTATGAAACTTTCATTTTATACGGTGCAATGTTTATGATGGATTATATGCTGAAAGTGGCCAGCAGAAGACTGATCATAGTCTGTTTGATCAATACCTTCTCAAATCATCACGACTTGCCTAAAATAAAATAGCTATAGATATAAAACAGTTCAAGTATAAAACAATGTTAGTGTTCAGAATTCTTCATGTTTGCCCGATACAGAGACACGCACATAATAAGCGGTGTACACAACCGCGTACGCAAGTTGCGTAACTTACCCAGACACAGAGATTGATTGACTGATTACGAGCTTTACGAGTTTGCTTAATTGCTCGCATTATAAGGACATTGTATGAGTGATGGACAACGTGAGTTTAGTGCTATTTGCATTTTCATACTGTTACGTTATATTTGTATTTGTTGCAGACAATATTACCAGTTTAACTCATTTATATTACCGCAAATTGTTTACTGCATGTGAGTTGCGCACTGTAATATGTGGCGCTGACCCTTTTAAGTGCAGGGTGGCGATTGTTATAGCTTGTATTAGCAAAGGGGAAACATTATAATGCTAAGTTATATTGTTTATTTTATTGTGACACAAAGAACCTCTCAGTGATTCAGTTTGTAATTATTTTACTCTTTGTTTTAGAAACCTTGCACATGTCCCACAGAGCAATCATTAAAGCTACATATAATTTCTACATGACTCCGGGTTCTTTAATAGGAACACTGTAGCGGTTAGCTCACCCCAAACCAGCATTAAACTCCTAATTCAGAACATGGTCCTTCGAGCCGGATCCTGACTACTACAGATATGTCATCACATGAAGACAACCCCTCCAGTTCAGATCATCCAGCAGAGAGGCCAGTGAGACAACGTACACTTCCTAAGTATTTGGAGGACTATGTTATGGACAGTAACCTTCCCAGATCAAGTAGTCCCCCATCATGCTCACTAGACACAAGGCAGGTGACTTCGGTAGTAACTCCAGTTGGGAACAGCAGAGTATCATCTCCAACCAGTATGTCTACTCCGCAACATAAACCAGAGCAAGTCCAACCAAAGGATAAAATGTCATTGAGAGAATTGATGGAGACCATTTCAGCAGCTGAAAGGGAGGAATCAGCTGAGATTGCACAGCTTGCGAGCAGATTGTCTCTTTATGAGAAAAGGCAGCAGCGTCGACAGGACATGTTAAAGCACATTCACGCATTCCTAATGGAGGAGGAAGCAGACAACCTCTCAATCCAAGAAGATGTAGCATCACAGAAGGGAGCACTTTCCCCTGAGCCTGTTCTTAACATTACCTCGACTGCTGAACACTTCTCAAAGACATCAGTTGACTATCCAGAATCTCAGCCTAAATTAATGTGCTCTGAACCGAAGAGGAGTGAATTACCTCTGATCTCACCAGTTCAAGTGCCAACCGTGGCCCTGTCTAATAATAAGAGCTCAGCCTGCTCTGCAAACACTTCCACTACATGATATAAGTTCAGCCCGCTCATTGCCGCCATCATGCCTTATGTCTCCACAACAGCCCACAGCTCCTGATGCTGTGCCACAGGTACAATTAATTCCACAAAGGCAAGATGAAGATAAGTCACCTCCTGCGCTTAGAAGGTCCTTAGGACTTGAGGATGTCTCTCATTTGGCCCAGCAACAATGGGCCACTAATCACCCAACTTTGGTACATACAAATGCAACAATCTGTAGCCCCCGTTTGTGCCGACTGTTATTCTAATTATCCTGTTTCATATCCAGCACAACAAGTAGCCTGGCCACAGTATGTTGATTACCATGTGACTCCTCCACCTCCCATTAACTTGTATGGAGCACCAAAGCCTTCCATACCAGACTTTGTGGTAGACAGTGAAAGGGATTTCGCAAGTCTGAAACTAGCATTGGATAATCTATTAGATTCTCATCCTCAGCTGTCAGAGAAATACAAATATCACGTGCTGCTTGAACATCTCAAGCTCCCAGAGGCTCAAATGATTGGCCAGTCGTGTCGTCACGAAGCTCAGCCATATACAGCAGCGATGCGGGCTCTACAGCTGCACTACGGACAGCCTCATCAATTAGCACAGAGTGAAATAGCAGCTATACTCAATGCTCCAGATGTGAAAGTGGCTGATGCTAGTAGCTTCCAATCCTTCGCCTTAAGAGTTCATCTTCTTGTGAGTATGCTGTTGTCCCTGGAAGGTCCAAAAGGCATCGAACTTAGTTGCTGTTCACATGTAGACAGGCTCCTCAGCAAACTCCCCAAGTATCTCAGAGACCACTTTATTGAGTTTTTACAGATGCAAGGCAAGTTGAATGTAGCCAGCCTTAACCCCTATAATCTTCAGGACTTTTCTGGCTGGCTGCAAGGTAAAGCTCAGCAGCAGCGTCTATCCAGTAGACTTGTCGAACGTTATCAGAAGGAGAAATCTACTGCCACATTTTATGGTAAGGCTTCAACTCAACCCAGAGGACAGAGTGCTTCGGTTTACCATGGTGCAGAGCCCCAAGTTGTTAGAGCTCCTAAGCAAGAACCTCAGTCCTCTCAGTGGAGAAAATCCAAAGTGCACTGTTTGTTCTGCCGCAGTAAAGAGCACTACATAACACAGTGCTCAGAAATAAAGGAGCAATCAACAGAAAACCTCATGCAATGGGTACGAGAGGGAGAACGGTGCTGGAAGTGCAGTTGTTCCCATCTTCCAGAGAGCTGTAACCTAAAAAAACCCTGTGGAATATGCGGGGCAGTACATCTCCAAGTACTCCATGGAGTTGCGGAACAGCGAGCCAAGGTTAAGCCAACCACTGCACTGAACAGCAGGATCTATCTCACGCCTTCAAGTCCCTCAGGTCGAGTATTACTGAAAGCTGTGCCAGTGTTTTTGCATAATGAGGACAAAACAATTGAGACCTTTGCAATATTGGATGATGGTGCCGAGCGTACCATGTTGTTGCCCTCTGCTGCTCAAAGGCTACAGCTAGAAGGGAAAGAAGAAACTCTAGCCCTACGCACCATCCGGCCTGATGTCACATTCCTAGCTGGCTCAGTTGTTACCTTTGATGTGTCCTCCAAAATTAATCCAGGAGCCAGATACAGTATCCAAAATGCCTTCACTGCAGATGGTTTAGATCTTGTGGAACAGAGCTACCCAGTCAAGGCTCTTCAACGCAGATATGTCCACTTAAGAGGTATTCCGCTGCAGTCATTCAAGAATGTTCAGCCCATGTTGTTGATTGGCTTAGATAATAGCTCCCTGATTACTGCGGAGAAGACAGTTCATGTAGCCAGTCAGATGGGGCCGGTTGCCGTCTGCACGAAACTAGGCTGGGCTCTTCAGGGCCCTGAAGGTCTTCCAGATCGAGCAAGCTCCACTTGTCAGAGCTATTTCATCACTGCTTCAGCAGCATATGATACACTCTATAGAGACGTGGAGCGATTGAGGCAGCTAGATTCTTTACCCTACCGCAGCGAAAAGCTGATGACCCGTTCTAGACAAGACCAAGAGTCTATCAAGATCCTAGAGACTAAGACCTGCAGAGTATTGATCAACGGTGTTCAACGTTTCGCCACACCTCTCTTACAGTCAGCAGAAGCTCCCAAGCTGAAAGCCCCTCAAGAGTCAGTGCTAGCCAATCTATGAAGTACTGAAAGGAGACTCCAAGATCAACCAGAACGGGCGGCGGCGTATCAAGGGGAGATGAATAGACTAATTCAAGCAGGATACGTGAAGGAGATCACGGCTGATGAAGCTGATAAATCAGAGGAGTCTTGGTATCTGCCCCATCACCTCATCTACCATAATGAGAAAGCACGTCTGGTGTTCAATTGTTCCTATGTATACAAGGGAACTTCTCTCAATGAGCAGCTCCTGCCAGGACCAAACCTTGGACCATCCCTCATTGGAGTCCTACTGCGATTTCGACAGCACCATGTTGCAATCAGTGAGGACATTAGGGGTATGTTTCATCAGGTTCGCCTATTACCTGAGGACACACCCCTATTGCGGTTCCTTTGGCGAGAATTGCAACGAGAGACTCCACCTAGGGTATTCGAATGGCGGGTGCTGCCATTCGGAACGACCACTAGTCCCTGCTGCACCATCTACGCGCTACAGAAGCACATCAGAGAACACCCACGCAGCAATCCTGACATCATCCAATCAGTTGAATCCAGTTTCTATGTTGATAATTGTCTGGAGAGTAACCCTACAGCTGCAGCAGCCCGGACGAGAGTGGATGACTTACGTGCCTTGCTAGTAGATGGCGGATTCGAAATTAGGCAGTGGGCTAGCAATCAATCTTCAGTTGTGGCTCACTTACCCACTGATGCTAGATCTCAGGACATGGAACTGTGGCTGGAACACAATCGATGTGATCCTCAAGAGCCCACATTAGGACTCTGTTGGAACTGCAGGACAGATACTTTAGGGTACAGATACCGTCCTATTGAGCACTCAACACTGACAATGCGTACAGTTTATAAGATATTAGCGAGTCAGTATGACCCTCTGGGTTTCATCACACCGTATACGACCAGAGCCAAGATTCTCGTACAGCAGCTATGGTCAAAGAAAAGAGACTGGGATGACCCAGATCTCCCTACAGATCTCCAGGAGTCCTGGAATGACTGGGAAAGTGAATTATCACACCTCGGAGCAGTCTCAGTTCCACGTTGCTATGTTCCTGAAGTGATGGATAAGCCTGGGGTTAAGCACCACCTTCACGTTTTCTGCGACACGTCTGAGAAGGCATACGGGGCGGTAGCATACCTTTGTTCAACGCATGAAGGCGTCAATGATATTTCATTCGTCATGGCCAGATCGAAAGTTGCCCCTAAACGTCAACAGACCATGCCACGTTTAGAGTTGTGTGTGGCACTGGCTGGAGCACAACTCTCGAGTTTGATTCAGACAGAATTGTCCTCCTTCTTGGAGCAGACCACGCTATGGACAGACTCGACAACAGTTCTGGAATGGCTACAGTCAGAATCATGCAGGTTTAAGGTATTTGTGGGCACTCGTGTTTCAGAAATACAGGAGCTAACAGATCTGCGAGCATGGCGTTATGTCGACTCAAGCAATAACCCAGCTGACGACTTGACAAGAGGAAAGAGGCTTCTAGAGCTCACTGGACCCAGCAGATGGAGTAGAGGGCCATCTTTTCTTTTACAAGCTCCGGATAAGTGGCCGAAGAGACCACACTCTGCTCATCCACCCAAGTCCAATGAACTGAAAGGTCCGACAATCTGCAGTTTAACATCTGTGCTGCAGCAGAATAATATTCCAGATGCAAGTCAGTTTGATTCGTGGAAGGACCTAGTCGAGGCCGTACGCCAGCAATGTCAAGGGGCGGCAGAGTCTAATCATACTCAGTCGATTAATAGTTGCCGTGAAGCTGAACTTATCCTCCTGAGAGCCTGCCAAGCACAAAGTTTTCCAGAAGAACTCGCTTCCCTCAGAGCAGGACAGCCTGTTCGTCTCAGCAGCAGACTCAGTCATCTAGCACCAGAGCTGGATCAAGCAACAGATCTCATCAGAGTAGGTGGGAGATTACGGCAGATGCAGCAGGTCAATGACTTGGAGATCCATCCTATCGTACTCGATGCTCGTCATTCGGCTACTAGGCTGCTAATCAAAGATTATGATGAACGTCTACTACATACTGGCTCCGAGAGAGTTTTTGCAGAGATCAGGAGACAGTATTGGATTTTGAAAGGTCGACAGGCCATCAGGAAATACCAGCTTCACTGCCCAGAATGCTAAAGATGGAGAGCACAACCAAAAGTTCTTCAAATGGCAGACTTGCCATCGGCTCGTCTTCGTATCTACTCTCCACCTTTCTTTTCAACAGGCATTGATTGTTTTGGGCCATTCGTAGCTAAAATTGGCAGACGTAATGAGAAACGTTGGGGAGTGGTTTTTAAGTGCCTAACAACACGTGCAGTTCACTTGGATCTCCTTAATTCCATGGACATGGATGCCTTCTTACTAGCCCTTCGCCGATTTGTTGCCCGACGAGGCAAACCTGCAGAGGTCATTTCAGATTGGGGCACAAATTTCCGAGGGGCTGACAGGGAACTGCGAACAGCCTTTGAGGAATTGGAATCACAGCTTCAACAGCAACTGGCAAGTTATCAGATTGAGTTCAAATTCAATCCCCCCAATGCACCACACTTTGGAGGGGCATGGGAGCGGGAGATACGCTCCATCAAGAGTGCACTTCAGGTTGCGGTGGGAACTCAGTCATTGTCAGAGGATGTGCTCCACACCATCCTAGTCGAAGTGGAGGGTATCATCAATTCCAAGCCACTTGGATACGTCACTGCTGATGTCGCTGACCCCGACCCTATAACTCCAAATATGCTTCTCATGGGGCGGCGAGATGCTTCTTTGCCACAAGCCGTTTATGCTCCTGAAACTATAGGACGCCGCAGATGGAGGCATTGTCAGAATATAATAGATCAGTTCTGGATTCGTTATCTACGGGAATACTTGCCAACACTTCAATCCCGCTACAAATGGCAGCAACCCACAGAGTCCCTTGCTTTAGGGACCGTGGTAATGATAATTGATCCCGACCTACCACGAGCCCATTGGCCTATGGGTCGAGTGGTGAAGCTCATTCCCAGTAGAGATGGATGCATACGAACTGTTGAAATTCAAGTGAAAGATAAAGTGTACACCCGACCGGTAGCCCGCCTTATCCCACTTCCAGGACTACCAGAGGGCACTGAAGATCAGCATCCATGAAGAATTCTACTAATTTACACATTTGCTGCCCAAATGTGGGGGCGGCTGTTCAGAATTCTTCATGTTTGCCCGATACAGAGACACGCACATAATAAGCGGTGTACACAACCGCGTACGCAAGTTGCGTAACTTACCCGGACACGGAGATTGATTGACTGATTACGAGCTTTACGGTCTAGAGTTGCATCAGCTATTCTGACTGGAGAGTTCGCTTAATTGCTCGCATTATAAGGACATTGTATGAGTGATGGACAACGTGAGTTTAGTGCTATTTGCATTTTCATACTGTTACGTTATATTTGTATTTGTTGCAGACAATATTACCAGTTTAACTAATTTATATTACCGCAAATTGTTTACTGCATGTGAGTTGCGCACTGTAATATGTGGCGCTGACCCTTTGAAGTGCAGGGTGGCGATTGTTATAGCTTGTATTAGCAAAGGGGAAACATTATAATGCTAAGTTATATTGTTTATTTTATTGTGACACAAAGAACCTCTCAGTGATTCAGTTTGTAATTATTTTACTCTTTGCACATGTCCCACAGAGCAATCATTAAAGCTACATATAATTTCTACGTGACTCCGGGTTCTTTAATAGGAACACTGTAGCGGTTAGCTCACCCCAAACCAGCATTAAACTCCTAATTCAGAACAGTTAGTTTAAACGTTAAACCTGGATAAATGTGTGCTATTAGGCGCATTTCCAGCCATTTGTGCGGAGAGTGCAAGCTAAAGCCGCTTTGCAGAATATGGAGGCGCCAGCGCGATCACCTGCATTTTTTTCAGTGGAAACCCAGGTGTTTCAGTTTCACTGTCCAACCCCTGTACATACATATGCATATATATACATATACATACATATATATATATATACATACATATATATACACATATATACATATATATACATATATATATATATATAGCATATACATATATATATACCTATATATATATATATATACATATATATATATATATATATATACATACATACATACATATATATGTATGTGTGTGTGTATATATATATATATATATATATACACATACATATATATATATACACATACATATATATATATATATATATATATATATATATATATATATATATATATATATGTGTGTGTGTCTGTGTGTGTCTTTGTATATTTAAGTGTGTGAATATATATATATATATACACACATATATACACACACAAATATATACATAAAACACACATATATACATATATATGTATATATACATATATATGTATATACATATACATATACATGTACATATATATACATATACACATATATATATATACATATACATATATATATACATACCTTATATATATATATATATATGCATATATGTATATATATATATATATAATATTATTATTAGATTATTATTATTGTGTGTGTATTATTCAGCTGTGTGTGTATTATTATTATTATTATTAATGTATATATATATATATATATACACACACATATACATACATATATACATATATATATATATATATATATTAGAGATGCACGATATTGGATTTTTGCTGATATCCGATATGCCGATATTTTTTCATCTCATTTTGGCCGATACCGATACCGATACCGATATATATCATTTTGTTTGGAAAGTTCGTTTTTAACAATAACTTATTTGTTAGGATTAAATAAATAGTAATGAGTGGTTTACATTCAATCACTTCTTTTTCATCAGTAGGCTAGCATTATTTATGATCTGAATTTTGTGAATTAAGTTCACTTTTGCTATGTTTTAAGCCGACCTTCGGATGCTTTCACTTTCGAATTCGCAATCTGAATACAACATTTCAAAACAAAAACAGAAAAGTAGAACTAAACTGGGTGACTGTGAGGGTGCCTTGCGGGACATGAACAGGACATAATTCATTGCTACAACTTCTTAATTCGTTCCTACGATTTATTCATTTATTAATTTGTAAAATGAGGGAACGAATTAATATGTAGTATTAACGAAATATTTTAACGAAAACCGTTTTTGGTCGCAATTTCGAGCCCTGCTGGAGGGGGCATATTAATTTGTAATTAATTTGTATTAATTTGTAACTTGAATGTGGGCGACTTCCAGTGCCAGTCACTTTGTTTTTGTTTAGTTTTTTACCTGTACAGAAACAGTCCATTATTCTGCATAATACTGCAAACTGGTTTATAGTTTTACTAACATTGCTCATTCTGCATAAAGCACTGTCACGGCAGCACTCTGAAAACTGAAAGAAGAACCAGTAGCAGTTTTATTGTAGTCTAAAACAATGATCCAAAAACAGAGCAACAGGCAGAAAGCACTGGCAAAAGGTAATCCACAAAACATAGAACCAACAAACACAAACTAACAGATGCAATACTGCAGCAAACAAAAGGTGTGTTCGACTTCATCTACGGCTACAGACCGCGATCAACGAGAGTAGCCGAGAGCAGTCGCTGGCAGAGTTGAAAACGGAGGTGTCAAGTCAGACACTTTCTGCTCTCGTTAGTGAAGCTCTTGCGGTGTTTGCATGCTCTATCACAGAAGAAGTGATTTAAATGCAGTATTTATCAAATACACATACTTTTCAAAAGCATTTTCATGAGCAACAGAAACACGTTTCATATACTACTTAATACAGTGCCATCTGAGCAAGAATAATGATCAACATAAACATATACTATTTGAATAGTAGTAGGCGGCTGCAGTGAGGGGAGGAGTGAAATAAGTGGAGTCAAGATGGACAGTTCTGACCTCTCGATGTAGAACAGAGACCCACGAGATCAAAGACGGATATCTTATCACACTCAGGTGCTGTGTTGCTGATAAACATGATATAATTTCAGCTCTGTTGTTTTTATATGAAAATAAATATGATGAACAAGACACTCAAAGTGCTTGCTATTTAATTCCATACGAAAGGTGTATTTATCATCCATTTTTACTTTAATATAAACGTGTATTTTAGATTTTTATAGAAATATGACAACAATCACATATCTCACGCAGAGATCGCACTAGCATAGTGTTTGGGAATATTCATGCATAATTTAAACACATAATCACATGATATTAGATTAAAAAATAAAACATTTTAGAAAAGAAGGGCAACATCACGGTTGTCTGAACCAATGAGCATTAAGCTGTGTCGTCATCCAGGCGTTTCCCATCGTGCTTTTGGTCAGCGACTGCTCAATCCGACACAGCCGCCTCGCCATCGTGAGAGTTTTTTGGCACACGTCAGCATGACATCACAGCAAGGCTCAGACACATTTCTAACCGGCATGCATCTTGCGGTGATCGATTCTGCGCAGAATTTTCTCATCTCAAACAAGCCTATTTTGATCGAGCTGCACAGCGCTGCGTTAAGTCAAACACACCTAAAGACACAAACCACAGAGTATAAATACAGGTGAGCTGAGTCTCTCTTAACTACACCCACCTGACGGTAATGGGCCAATAATCAGAGCAAAGGGTGATGGGAACACACACATGCAATGGGCAATGATCTGTGAGGAGTGCCCTCTGGTGGCTGTCATGGGCACTTCAGCAGATGACTGTGACAAGCACTAACAAAACAAGACCTGAAAACCACTGATATGAGCTTCTCTTCACTCGCTTGTGGTTTATTTGGAATCAAGGCACCATTAACTCGAACTTCTTATGCCCTGTCCAAATACCCACAATTGCGTTCTTGTCCACTTGAGAGCATGTGTATGCGACAGAAAGAGCGCAAGACTGTCCCACTGCCAAAGCGCTGTGCCCTTAATACACACTGCCCTTCCATTCGGAAGGGCTCATCCCTGTGCCCTAATACCTTCAAAGGGTTTAGCCCTGGGAGTGAGAGCTTTATAGGGTTGAAGGGTGTAGGAGACCAACAATTGTTTCTTGAAGTGAAGTGCCCTTCTGCATCATCATCTACTGCCCATACAAAAATTTGTAACCGGCACGCACTGATTCAAGACAGATTTATATATATATGTGTATATATATATGTATATATATATATATATATATATATAAATCTGTCTTGAAAAATGCAATGCCGTTACAAATTTTTGTATTTATTTAAAAATTTTAATTATTATTATTTTTTTTTTTTTTTCAAAATTTTCATCCTTTTTTTCTGACATTTAGAAGTTGATTTTAAAACGCAAAGTATTGAAAATAAAATTAAAACTCTGCATTTTTACAACACCTTAAGTGTGTCCCTTCATGTAATGAAAAGTTCTACACACAGTTGTGGTCTTCAAGCTCACATGAACACTTGGACCAAATACAGGAAATATTTCATATAAGTAGTCAAGTGGTTGGAGTGCAAAGACTGCAAGTGTGGGTATTTGGACAGGGCATTAGTAATGTCTAATTTAATGCAAGCTATTTATTCTTTCTCTTGTACTTCCTCTTTCACATCATTCTCTCAGTTAAATATTGACGCATGTCTGATGTCAGCTGTATCTTTCTAAAAAAACATTTATGAGAAAAAAAATATATGGTTACTTTCTTCAGATTTGCTACCGCTTTTACTGACTGTGTCACTAATCAGTCAAAAGTGCAAAACATACAGTGACCAGTGTCTGCATTGTTGTCATGTTATATTTTACTTTTGTATTTGGCATTGCTGTGTTTTTCTGTTGTTGTTCAGAGTCTACAGTACCTCACACATTTCACTGCTTAGTTTTACACTATGAGTTAAAAGATCATGAGTTTTTATTGTCATTTGAACAGTTTACACAAATAAGATTTTTTTTTTTATTAAGAATTTGTTCCTTAAAACAACTGAAAAAATGCACACATTTGTTGTTTTTAAAACTTTAAAGCCATGTGAACAACGGCTTTTTATACTTCACATTATTCGAGTGCCTTGGACTTATGAGTTTTTGACTGTGTATGAATAGTAAACTGTGTTCACAGGAACAAATATATCAGTGTCAGACTCCAACAGGCCTGACAGAATAAAAATAGATAATCTTGAACTCATAGTTGTGGTTTGGTTTCTTCTATTTCTATTTCAGCTCCACTGTACTAACCACACAGCAGCATGTTGTGGATGTATTGTCAGTATCAAGTCTCTGTACTTGCTCTGTCACAGCAGCATAGCAGATCTATTCCACCAAGACCAAATACATTAACATTATGTTAATAATATCATGTACATTACCATGTCAATCCCTTCAAGAGTTGTCAAGACAGAAATATATTTTTTACATTCTCTGTGAAACTGAAATCAGAACAGTGAGAGACAAGATCCTTCTGTTGGAAAACTTGTTGAAAAACAATGAATGTTTCCAAATTCCCAATGATTATATACTGACAGATCTTTTTTAAATGACTATAACAGCTATAGAGAACAACACTTCAGTCTCATCTGATTTAGCATGTGTGTTTTACAGTCAAGTAACTGTGTTCATACAGTAAAATCAGCACATTATTTTCATTGTGAATTGCTGTCATTGTACAGAAAGAACAAAAGCCAAAGTGACCATCAAACCTGCTCAACATGTATTCAGAGGAGAGACAGTCACTCTCAGATGTGACATATATGCTGAAGGAGTCACTAGATGGCGCTACACCTGGTATAAAGAAGGTTCAATCGGTGTTTTCAGTGAACTACAGGAACACACATTCAGTCCTGTTAAAGAGGTTGACGCAGGTAAATACTCCTGTTATGGAGAAGAGACAGAAGGATCACGAACATCAAAAAGTGATGAAATTACACTGACAGTATCAGGTGAGTTTGATCAACTCTTCACATTCGCACACAAGTTTAACATGTTATTAATGAGTGATTTCTCAACTTCAGTTCCCAGAGCAGTTTTAAGTGTTTCTCCACAGACGTGGTTGACTGAAGGAGATTCAGTGACTCTGATCTGTGAGGTTAACGGCTCCTCTACAGGCTGGACGTTCAGCTGGTTCACTGTAACTGTCTCATCAGATAAAATATAACTTGCTTCATGTACACTGTAAAAAATAAAAAAACACAATTTGTTGAGTCAGCTTAAAATAATTTGTTACCCTGTTGCCTTAAAATTTTAAGTTCAGTCAACTAAAATAAGTTTATTCAACATGAAATGTTAAGTTGTACTAAGTAACAACTTAGATATTTGTGTTTGCTAAACTTAACAGATGGGTAAGTAACCCAGCTGCCTTAAAATTTTAAGTTAATTCAACTCAAATATCTAAGCTGTCACTTAGTATAATTTAACATTTCAAATCGAATAAACTGTTTTTGAGTTGACTGAACTTAAAATTTTAAGGCAGACAGGTTACAAATTATTTTAAGTTGACTCAACAAATTGTTTTTTACAGTATAGTAACATATGAATAAACTGGTTTCATAAAAAAATTTTAGAGATTCAAAATACTTAATTAGTGTTTCATTATGAAATTTATTTTTAATTGTGATGTCATCAACCCAGGCTCATTGGAAATACGTGCCTCTACGTGCCTTTCTGCAACACCGTAATTACGCAGCTTACTGCACGTTTGGCGGCAGTTTCAAATGAAATGTCCAGAGAGTGGCGCTAAAACACACGTTCAATACGTGACCTTGGCACGTTTGTATTACGTTGGTACAGGCACGTATTGCTGTATTTTTATTATGCTGCTTGAGGTACGTATTCCAGCTGTTCAGAATTCAAATATCCAGGGCGTTTCGCTAAGGGTTAATGCTCTGTCTTATTGGAGATATCCCCTACACCAAACCCAACCCTAAACCTAACCGACAGTGTTAACAAATGCAAAACTGATTAAAAAGCGTATTTTTTGATGCAGCTGTGCTATTTTTACTTCCTCATTGTGATTTTAGCTGTTTTGTCGAATCGTAGTTTCATGGGTTCGAATCGAACTCCATCAATGTGCACATCAGCAAATTTTATAGGCTGGACCATATAAACACTTAATCAGTCATTTTACCGTTTGATTAATATCTGCCTAATAATTATATTTTAGTAAATTAATATACAACAAATTCAGCTAACTATAAATACTACTAGATTCACACTGTATAATCAAAGAAGAATTGACTCCTGAGTTGAGTTTGGTTCCTCCCCAGGTGTTTTTTCCCCCCTCCAGTAGTAACACCTTATGCAGGTTTTTGTTGTTCGTCACTACAGTTGTCTTTGGCTTGTTTGCTGATGCCATAATGACAAATTTATTAATCAATATACCAATAAAACTATCCTCACTTGATTTCCAAACTGTATCTGTAATCTTCTCAGGTGTTTCTCCTCCAGTCTCTCTGATCATCAGTCCCAACAGAACTCAACACTTCACATATGTCTCTCTCTATCTGAGCTGTGAGGACCAGAGTGACTCTACTGGATGGAGAGTGAGACGAAACACAGACAGATATGGGCTGAAATATTGTTCATCATCAGTGTTGGGATCACAAACAGGATCTACATGTACAATCAGATCCACCATCATATGGGACACTGGAGTGTACTGGTGTGAGTCTGAATCTGGAGAGAAATATCATGCTGTTAATATCACTGTACACTGTGAGTCAATGTTAATTTGCCCACATCATGTAAACAAATAAATGTTTATTTATAAATAGTGTATTATTATTATTACTATTGTAACTTATTCTGTGCATAATTACTAGAGCGTCTTCCACTGAACACTTCTCGTTCACTTGTGCTGCTGTTATTGTCTTCACATTGTTTGATCCATTCACTCATCCAGAGTCAAACTACAGAGATGATCATCTCTAGTGTCTCAAAGTCTCATGAGGGTTTCTACTACTGCAAACACCCAGAGAGAGGAGAGTCACCCAAGAGCTGGATCTCAGTCACAGGTGAGAGTCAAAGAAACTGTGAGCTGATTTATTTCTTCTTATGTCCTTGTTCAGATATGGTGCTTCATAAAGTGCTTGTGTGTCTCTTCTTCAGTGTTTCATTCAAGAAACTACAATCTGATCTTAATCTGTTGTGATGGTGAGAAACTTCAGCTTCATCCTGGAATCTCTCAGTATCTCATTTCAGACTGAACATGTTTACTTTTTGGTTGTGACTCCTTTTGGCATCTCACAGTTAAAGTAAACAATGTACTGTTAACTTTTTTTTAATACAGTATATTACAATATAAGCCTGATAATAAGAAAATTCATTAAATTTAATTCTAAAAATAGTATATGATCTTGGTATAATTGAAGTCTTAACGCAGCCTCAAGAGGACGCCAGTAGAGCCACAAGGGGAGAGTTTGACATAAAACATACTGTATTAAATGAACTAAATTAAATTCAACATGTTAAATATGAATAATAGTAAAATAGATCTTTATTTAAAACTAGAACTATGACTCCTCTGGAATTTCACAAATCTTGACAAATCTTTGCTTACAATATGTTTTGCCCAGCTTTCTTTCAATGTATATTATTAAATAAGAAACACATAATGTGTCTTTTGGGGTAACTTTTTTAGTGATGGAAAAAAAACAAACACACACACACACACACACACACACACACACACACAAAAACTGTTTAATATATTTATTAGGACATATTGGTTCAAATATATCTTTACCCCTGAAAAAGCACATTGTTGTTTAAACCCAGAGGATTACACTTAGAAAATAAATATTAATACATACTAAGAAATACCTAAGTTATTCCAAGCTGACAGGCTAAATTAACAACTGCAACAATTCTTTCCCCATGATCATGCCATTTCCCTAGAAATATACATTTGTTGTTTATGATAATCAGGTTATTGACAAAAACAAGGCATTTCAGGATACAAGCAACAGTATCCAGCAATATCCTATGACTCGTGCCTATTTGAATGGACTTGTCTTCCTTGTTTTATTCTTCACCTGTCATGTAATAAACAAAAACATGTTTGGTGTCAACTGAGAAACATCACAGATCAGAATCTTTGTGAAAATAATGACTTAAAACTGTGATTCAGTCCTGTTAATACAAACACACCATCAGCAACTCTGGGAATGTGGTGATGAGATTTCATGTCAATTTGCAGAAAATAACATTTCAAATTTAACTGAATGGGACAAACTAGTTGGTTAAAATCACTCACCTTAGACTGAGTTTGATGGCTTGGAGCGTCAGCTGTTGAGGTGTTGTGGCACATGAACTGAGAGATTTTCAGGATTGTGGATATCCCTCACCTAGAAAGAGTGCAAAAGAAAAGCACCATGTGCACAAATAGCAACAAACAAATCCACAAAATGTCACTAAGACTTGGGTGATTGACCACTTATGTGTGTTACTGATGCTGGTAAATGTCAGATACTCAGATATAAGTCCACTGACCTCCAGGTCTCTTAGAAATAGTTATTTAGAAGAAGCTGCTCAGCCTTTCCTGCCTCCTCAGAAGTCCTGGCACTATTACAACTCTTGGTTTAAGGCTCATCTGAGCTGCCTGAAAACCAGCTTCATCTTGTACAAGGAAATTCAATGGTTAAACACAAACGGTGAGAAATCAGCAAAATGTGGTGCTGTGAGCTGCAAAAGAGAGGAAAACACTCAGGTTTATTAAGTAATATCCCCTGGGAGATTGTATTTCGCCCCCTCTACCTCTTCTCTGACTCAGCCAGGACACAAACCAGGGATCTTCTTGCTGTGAGGAGACAGCGCTACTGAGCCACTGTGCTGCCCTACTTAAATTCCTTACAACATACAGCTGTTTGTCCAGTTTTGCACATACCCTAGAGTTTCAAGTTTCAAGCCCAAATTTGACCATGCATGAAGCAATTTTTTTTTTAATGCCATAGTGGTCATAAAAATGAATAACAACTTCCAAAGTGCTGTGTTCCATCACAGCCGCTGGTTTCACATCTGGTTCTACAAATGATTCTACAAATGATGTTTTATTTAATTGTATATAAATAACGGTCATTGTCAAAGTCATTCATTTGTGTCAGTGTACTAGCACTAAAATAAATAAAATAAATTAAACATAAATGCATAAATTAAATCTATGATCTGTTTATTTATTTAGTCCTTAGACTGTTACTTCATGGGCAAAGTAAATTTTGAGCTCAATTTTTAAATTACGATTAAAAATAAATAAATAAACAATACTAACACATTAAAATATAATATAATGTAAAGAAAACGGCACTGAGGTTCGCTTCGTTTGAACCAGATACTGAAGCAGTCACGTGGTTTTCAGGTAAACGAAGCTTCGGACGTCATACATCACATGCTTTTCTCAAAATAAATCAAGCTCTGATACAGTGCTTCAATGTGAAATGAGTCGTTTTTTTATGCAAGCCTCGGAGCTTCCATGTTGAACGTAACATCACTACATGAAAGTGCTGTCCGAGAGAGCCATTGTTTTCTTTTGTTTGTTTTTTTGTTGTTTTGTTTAGTTTTATGTATTTTCGTGGACTCAAGTTCCCTTTTCCCCTTTGTGGCACTCGCTTCATCACAACATGTATCCTTTAATAGAGTGGCATTAACTAAAACTCTTTTACTTTTTTGCAGTTTAAGATGCATTCTGTCTACTATTTTAATTTACTGAAATTAAATTATACATATGTATTATTAGATTGATCCCAATCCAATATTTGTAGTATCAGAGAGTCACAACCCTGTTCCTGAAGGCACCTCAACTTTACACATTTTGGATGAATCTCTCTTATCAAACACACTTGATTCAACTCATCAGATCATTAGTAGAGCACTCTATGATGTTAGCTCAGTGTGTCACATAAGAAACACCTCAAAATATACAGAAACATGGTAGAGAAACAAAGGCCTACTGTATACAATAAAGTCAATAAAACAAAGACACTGTAAAATACTCACTCAGCCTTTCTAGATGCTTTGATCACTGGCAGCAGCCTCAGGAGACATTCTTCTGATTGATCATATTTCCACAGTATAAACTCATCCAGCTCTTTTTCTGAGTTCAACAGCAAAAACACCAGAGCCGACCACTGAGCAGCAGACAGTTTGACTCCAGAGAGACGATTGAAATCTGTTCTGCTCAGGTATGTTTGGACTTCCTGCTCTAGTTAACGATCATTCAGTTCATTCAGACAGTGGAACAGGTTGATGGATTTCTCTGGAGAGTGATTCTCCCTGATCTTCTGTTTAATGTATTCAGCTGTTTCCTGATTGATATCAGAGCTGCTTACTGTCTTTCTCAGGAGGCCTTGTAAGAGAGTCTGATTAGACTCTAGTGAGAGACCAAGAAGGAACCGGAGGAAAAGGTCTCAGTGTCTGTTCTCACTCTGTAAGGCCTTGTCCACTTCTCCCTTCAGTAAACTGGTCATTGGTGACCTGAACTCATTCATCAGTCCTGTGTTTTGTTCAGAAAAGGACAGCAGCTTGAATAAAGCAGCAAGAAACTCCTGAATACTCAGATGAACAAAGCTGTACACCTTCCCCAGCTGCAGTCCAAACTCCTGTCTGAAGATCTGGGTACAAACTCCTGAGTACACTGACACTTCTCTGACATCAATGCCGCTCTCTTTCAGGTCCTGCTCATAGAAGATCAGGTTCCCTTTTTCCAGCTGTTCAAAAGCCAGTCTTCCTAGAGACAGAATAGTCTTTCTAGCCTGATCAGGATTGATTTCATATTTCCCATCATACTTCTGTGTCTTCAGTTTGGTCTGAAAGATCAGGAAGTGTGTGAACATTTGTGTGAGAGTCTTGGGAATCTCTGCACTCTCTGCTTTACCCATCATCCTCTCTAGCACAGTGGCTGAAATCCAGCAGAAGACTGGTATGTGACACATGATGAACAGACTTCTTGATGATCGGATGTGTGTGACGATTCTATCAGCCAGACTCTGATCGTTTATTCTCTTCCTGAAATATTCCTCCTTCTGAGGGTCGTTGAATCCTCGTACCTCTGTGACCTGGTCGACACACTCAGGAGGGATCTGATTGGCTGCTGCTGGTCGAGAGGTGATCCAGAGGAGAGCAGAAGGAAGTAGATTCCCCTTGATGAGGTTGGTCAGCAGCACATCCACTGAGGCTGATTCTGTTACATCAGACAAGCTCCGATTGTTTTGGAAATCTAGACGTAGTCGACACTCATCCAGACCGTCAAATATGAACATGACTTTGTAATCATCATAATCTGCTGACTTAAATTCTTTGGTTTCAGTGTGAAGGTGATTTAGAAGATCAACAAGACTTTTTTCTGTATTAAATTCAGCTCCCTGAAAGGAAGTGGAAATATAAAATGAACATCCTGATTGGCTTTTCCTTCAGCCCAGTCCAGGATGAACTTCTGCACAGAGACTGTTTTTCCAATTCCAGCGACTCCTTTAGTCAGCACAGTCCTGATGGGTTTGTCTTGTCCAGGTGAGGGTTTAAATATGTCATTGCAGTTGATTGGTGTTTCCTGTGTCTCTGGTCTCCTGGACACTGTCTCAATCTGTCTCACCTCATGTTCATTATTGATCTCTCCACTCCCTCCCTCTGTGATGTAGAGCTCTGTGTAGATCTCATTCAGACGTGTTGAGTCTCCATGATTGGACATTCCTTCACTGATTCTCTGATATTTGTCCTGTAGTCTGGATTTGAGTTATTGTTGATACACAGGCATCAGTTCTGATCAAAGGAAATAACTGTTGTTATTGGCTGGACATTATTTTAGAAATGTATTTATAGATTTGATAGATATTAGAATGTGTCATGACATTCAGTAACTTACTAACTGAAGACAGAAGGTTCATAATAAAAATACAGGCTATAATCTGCTGATCCAGAGCTCTTACTGGTCTGTAGTGTGTTAGCGAGGTCTGTCTGGTTCATCTTCCTCAGGATGATCAGTGTGATCTTCAGAAGCCCCTCTCTGACTCTGTTATGACCCTCATCAACATAATGGTCTCTTTCAGAGCATTCTGGGTAATCTGGACGTAGTAGTCTCTTAAAATGTTTTAACTCACTCTTAATCACAGTGATAATTTTCTGCTCATGCTCCTGAAATCATAGTGAATATTCAAATACACAAGAGTCAAGAGTCTTTTTTGTAGTTTAGTCAAAGGCATGAATACTAACAAATATCACTGAATTATATCACACCCACACACATACACACACAAAGCCAACCTTGAAAATGGAGTCTAAGTTCTTCTTTGGTGGATGTGAATCTGATCCTTCATGTTTTTGACTGTAGTTAAACAAATATTGAACTTTTTTGTAAATATGCATTAACATATTTAATGCACATCAGCAGTTAATATCATGTATTTTTATACTGCAAACAAAACAACACCTCAGATCAGCAGATGTGTCTCCCAAATTGAAAGTAATTGGAGGATCCATTGACCAGTCACTCTTCATGGACACACAGCTGGGTTCAGGAGATTCATTCTGCAAAAGACTAAAATATAACAGCAATTAAAACTCTTTCACCTTTTACCAACACCTTTTACTGTTTCAGCCTCTCTTAAATGTCAATCTTTCACTTGAGGAGTCTTTTATGACTTGAGAGTTAAAAGATGAAAGTATACTTTGTCTATAAATAAAAGGAATCTGCCCCAGGTCCCCTTTTCATTCATGCATTATGGAATAAAATTGACCAATACACACATATAGACACAGACAGACACTGAAACATTCAGCAGTAACAGGCACACTTGGTGACAATGTCTACAATACACTACACCTACAGTATATATGACACTCATAATATCTCACCTGGACTCAACAGAAGAGTCTTCATCTCTGCAGAGATCTGAAAGATCCATCAGTTGTTTTTTCCTCACAGACACATTGATGTGTTCAGTTAAATCTGATTCACCCCCCTGAATCAAACTATAAATGAAAATGTTATTATAGTATGCATTTATTGTTTTTAACATTCAAAATTTGAAACATTTCAAGTTCAACTCTCACCGCATGACTGTCTTTATATTTGTTTTATGATCTTCATTCTGGAGGCCATGGTTTCATCTAAAAACATTCAGATATTGATCCACAGAGTGAGTTATGAATCATCTCAGCATTTAATTTTCTCAAATCCACCTCTGTCTCATCAGTCAGTCCACAGCGATGACCTGCACACATGAAAAACAATTTTTTCCTGACAGTATTTACACAGAATCAAATTATTCACAAACAGCATAACAAATTTAGTCAAGCACAGTGTTAAAATGAAAGTAAAGGTGTAATCTGACGATTTACAGAATCTGTGTTTTCTCTCCTAATGTCATTTAAAACTACTTTCAAATTATATTGTGACGAGTCGGCTGCCTCCCCCCTAACTATCATCGTCACCCCGTCGGTAATCGCCGCCCTTCACCAGGCTCCCGACGGGAGTGGGCGTGTGGGAGGAGGAGGGGCGCTGAAACAACCAGGTCTGGCGGCGTGTGATGAGGCACACCTGATGTGAATGAAGCCTCATTACCGCCGCTGTTAAAATGCCGAGCGCGCCTCTCCTTAGGAGACCGTTCTCTTTCCCGTGCATGCACGCTGGTGTACTCGTGGGTCCAGGAAGGGTGCGTCGAGGGACGAGCGCCGCCGATGTGATGGACGAGCTGCCGGGCCCATGGTCCGAGTGCGAGCCGCATGGAAATGGCTGCGGGCCAGGATGCCGGGCCTTCTCACCCGCCTGAGAAAGTGCCGCCGCTAAGGAATGGATGAAGCCGCTACCCGCCACGTTGCCGCGGACCCCGGCGGGGAGCAAGTGCGGCCGCCGGACTCCGCCCCGGACCCTTCCCTTCTGAACACTGCCCCTCCTTCACGGATTCCCTTCACGTCGAGGACACCAGATCCCCCATTTATTTTGGACACTTTTTTTCCCCTTTTTGGACACTTTCTGTTTATTGTTTAATAAAAGCCTCTCCGAGGCCTGACGTCACGCCCACTGTGTCTGTCGCTTTGCTCCGCACCTGTGACAATATGATACTGATTAATGCTGTACTTCACTTTAAACCAGTCAGGATCGATTTTGGCTATCAAAGAAGATTGTGAAATTGTGTGGAAGTGTTTTTCTCTCTTAATGTAGTTTATTTCCTCATATGACAAAACGGATCTTGCTTGTAATAGTTTCACTTTCATGTGTCACCTGACAAGGAGGAATTTGAAGGTGTGTTCGACGTCATCTACGGCTACAGACGCCGATCAACGAGAGTAGCCAAGAGTTGAAAACGGAGCTGTCAAGTCGAGGGGTATATAACTGCAGCTTAGAGATCTCTAAACTCCAAAACAGGGTATGCGCTCCAAAATAGGGCGTGGCTTCCTCCCTTTGACAGACAGGCACATAACACACATGTGCAATTTTCCCCCAGTACACTTCAGCGCAAACTCCGCCCCACAGCTAATTCTAAATAGGCTTGTTTGAGATGAGCAAATTCTGCGCAGAATCAATCACCGGTGATCACCGCAAGATGGTTAGAAATGTGTCCAAGTTATGTCCACCTTGCTCTAATGTCATGCTGACGTGTGCCAAAAAACTCTCGCGACGGCGAGGCGGATGTGTCGAATTGAGCAGTCGGGTGCAGTAGCTCTCCACCGACTGCGCTGACCAAAAGCACGACGGAAAACGCCTAGATGGCGACACAGCTTAATGCTCATTGGTTCAGACAACTGTGATGTTGCTGTTCTTTTCTAAAATGTTTTATTTTTTAATCTAATATCATGTCATTGTTTAAATTATGCATGAATACTGTCAGTGCGACCTCTGCGTGAGATATGTGATTGTTGTCATATTTCTATAAAAATCTAAAACATGTTTGTATTAATGTAAATATTGATGATAAATACGCCTTTCGTATGGAATTAAATAGCAAGCACTTTGAGTGTCTTGTTCATCATATTTATTCTCATATAAAAAACAACAGAGCTGAAATTATATCATGTTTATCAGCAACACAGCATGTGAGTGTGATAACCCGATATCAGCCCCGATCTCGTAGGTGTCTGTTCTACTTCGAGAGGTCAGAACTGTCCGTCTTGACTGCACTTATTTCACTCCTCACCTCACTGCAGCCTCCTACTCTCGCCTAGGCGAGGCGAGGAGCACCTCAAACAAGCCTAGATGCAAAAGCCTCTAAATCCATCTGACGTTTTTCATTAAAATTAGCATTTCTTTCTGGCTACTTTGTATAGGTTTCAATGTAAGTACTGGTACTTCTGATTGGGCTGAAGCTGGAATTTAGTGAGTTTGAAGTAAAAGTATTTGATGGACGTATACTATATGTCAGGAGCATTCACTCAGTATCATTATCTCATTTTTAACCAAGATGGTTTTTAGCTGGTTTTGCATCTTCATTTTCATCTTCATATGTATTTACTAAAAATATTTTGTATGTAAAATGTAACATTAAAGTGACGGTACTTTGAATATAGTCTATGAAGCAAAATATGTGAAAATGTGCCAATAAAAAAACTGAACGACTGGTATTTTCAGCATCAACTAGCAGTAGTAGAATTTTGGCAACTAGTTTCATAAATCCCTAATGGCTACAATTTCAGATAAACAGTGAAAGAACTAAGAGTTTACCTCATCCAAATGAACCAAACACTAACATCGACTGAACCTGGTGCACACCAAATGTGCTAGTGTTGAAGCACCCTTATATTCTGGAAATTAAAGAACTTGTTGCAGTTGGTCTGATACTCCCAGCCATGCTCATGTAACTTATGCCTTTTTTTTTTTTACTTTGCCTCTTAATTGCTGCTTGTTGATGTTGTTATTATTATTATTAAAATATTTTTCACAGATGTATTACTATTGTTGAAGTAATGTACAGCAGTATTCTGTATTGATTCAGTTGTTATATTTGCATGTAAAGAATTCATTCTTTTTTGTTGTTGTTGTTGTTTTCAGGCATCTCATGAAATTGAAGAATTAGTGAAGGGCATAGAAATGGACATCTTGATTGTGACTGAGGAGGAGCAATGAGAAATGCTTCCAAAAGAAACCACTGACATTGCCATCATTTTGGAAGATTGTATTGATCTCACCGATATCTGTGTTGTCCTGAAAGCATTTGTGCTTTGGATAGGTCTTCTTTACATCGTTAACATTGATTACCCAAAACACATTAGGCACACTTTTGAGGTTTTCCAAAAATTTTTCATGAACATTGGTGGGAGCAGCTGCTCTTAGTGTGTTTATGGGCTATGCAACATGCTACTCCACAAGAAATTTAGAATCCCTCATCTGTTCTTTTGATTAAATGAAAGGAATGTAAATATTTACTTGAAGCCAGGTTACAAATTATTTTAAGTTGAATCAATTTGTTTGTTTTTACAGTGTAGATGATAAAACACATTCTGTTGACAATGATGTAACGCAGCGGTAACGCATGCTTGTAACTATACTCTTATTACTTATTTGGAAATTATAACGCATTAAATTACTCCGTTACTAAAAAAATAATCAAGTTACTGCCCAACACTGCTCTTACTAACTGCATACACACTGATCTACAACACAACAGAGTGTATTTCTTTCACAAACACACTGACTGCACACAACTCATCTTTCACTCATATATCATGGACTAGAGCTGGATTTGAAACTCTGAAAGCAGCAAGAAAATACATAAATCTAGGAACACTAAAACACTTGATCATTTACATAATATAATAGCAATACCACTGAAATACATTTAAGTGAAAATAATACTCACAGAGCACAAGAGGAAGTTGACTGAGCTCCATACTGACTGATTGATGACAGACACAGACTGTGTTGAAGACTCAAGACTTCCTGAAACCTGCAGTCAAATCTTTAGAAACATCACAACTAAACACATATAAACGTACCTCATGTGTTACAGAAGATCTTTTGATAATGTTGATAATCTTGTAACATGTTTTCACAAAATGTCACACTGACTAACATGCAAGCTTTCTACAGAAATGTTGTCATGACCCATGAGTATTTATTTGCCATTATGAGAAGTTATATTCTGTTGTGTTCAATGAACAAGGGAAATGGAACAATATTTCGATGTCTCTTTATCATAATGGTGATATTAGCTGTATTTATAATATTGGTTAGTGCAGTGGAGCTGAAATAGAAATAGAAGAAACCAAACCACAACTATGAGCTCAAGATTATCTATTTTTATTCTGTCAGACCTGTTGGAGTCTGACACTGATATATTTATTCCTGTGAACACAGTTTAATATTTATACACCAAAGCAAGGGATGAGCATTGAAACAAACTTAATGATGATGATTTCAGTTTAAAGGGGTCATCGATTGCTAAGTTCACTTTTACATGTTGTTTGAACATTAATGTGTGTTGGCAGTGTATGTACAAATCTACCCTATAATGATAAAAATCCATGCAGTGGTTTTAATTAATCTGTAAAAATAATATCCCCTTTTTCAAATCGAGCCATTCTCAGATGCCTGTCTCTGTGGCGTCACACCGACAGAGGCCGCTCCCACGATAGTTGATTGACATGAGCGTTTTACCTCAGATCAGCTGTCACAGTCTGTCCTCTTTTGTTTCAATGCCGGAGCAGGGATGTAAGTTGGACAAGAATATCTCAGATTGAGGTGTTGTGTTGCTGGATGTAATATTGAAAGTAGTGGTCATCATTTACTCCGGACATCTGAGCCCTGAAGATGCAGTAGATTACGTTTGTTTGTGAAGGGAATGCGCCTCCCGATCTACATATATCTGTCTATGTTCACACGAATCATTCATGATCCAGCTTCACTTACAGCAGAAGTGAGTATAAGGGTATAAGGGCTTTGTGATCGCCTTTCCTAATAAAGTGCTAGTTAGCAAGTTTAGCGGCTAAACGCGGCTAAATGCAGCTAAAGTAAACAGACTCGTCTTTCCACAGAGAGAAGAGAGGGGCGGGGCGAGCAGAGCTCATTTGCATTTAAAGCAGCCTCGACCAGAATGAGATGATTTTTGCAGAGCGGATTTTGGCAAGGTAAAAAGGGTGTTGTTTTACACAACCATTGAGAATTTTAACCAAAGTATATTATAGACTTTTCATTAAGACCCTAAAGTATCATATCAACTTGTGGAAAATGGGCATCCAAATGCCCTTTTTAATGTATCCTCCTTCTTAATTTGAAAATACATTTTTCAGTTGAGACTCATAAGTCCAAGTCACTTAAATAATGTGAAGTATAAAAAGCCTTTATTCACATGGCTTTTAAGTTTTAAAAACAACAAATGTGTGCATTTTTTTCAGTTGTTTTAATGAACAGTTTCTTATTTTCAGCTCCCAGAAGTCTGTTTAATTGAGGTAAAAGGTCATGAGTCTTTTCTTGTCATTTGAACAGTTTACACATAGTGTAAAACTAAGCAGTGAAATTTGTGAGGTACTGTAGACTCAACAACAACAACGAAAGCACAGCAATAACAAATGCAAAAGTATAATATAACATGACAACTGTCACGAACCCACTCCTGAACGTCAGTCTACTTGCCACCAGAGGTTGCTGTGACATTCGCATTACACTGACTGTTACACTACACCCCGGACTACGTTCCCCATCAGCCATTGTGGCCTTCACCTGCGTCCAATCAGACACTATTTAAACCCCGGTCTTCCTGTCATGTATTGCCGAGTATTGGTTTGCGTTTATCACTGTTAGCAACTGTAGTTGCTAGTCAGTTGTGTTTTCTAGTTTAGTCTTGTCTTGTTCCTAGTCATCCGAGTCTTGATCCTTTGCATTGTTTTATCATCTTGTCTGTCTCGCTGGCTGCCTATTGTAACCCTCACCTGTCTGGACTACTCTATTGCCTCGCCCTTCGGATAACGTTCGCCTTGGATCGACCCTTGCCTGTGTTACGGAATACCCTTGTCTTGTTGTCTATACACCTGTTTGCCACTGTTTGACCCTGCCTGCCTTGACCAAGTCTTTGTCGATGTCCACTAATAAAAGTTTGCAATTGGATCCGCCCACTTCACGCTTCATCTCTCACTCCGTAACAGAATACTCGGCCACACAGGAACCCAGCAACTTTTCACAAGGACATCAACCAGGTATGGACGCTGCTAGACTGTTGTTAGCCCTCGAGCAGGGCACACGTTCGCTCGAGGGCTACATACAAGAATATTTGAACATCGCGCAATACTCCGATCTGCCGGACTGTGTTCTGATAGACTTTTTCCTTGAGGGAATTTATCAGCCGCTTAAGTCATGGCTCAGACGCGAGGGTCCACGTTCATCACTTTGTCTGTTTCTGGACTTTGCTCTGTTGTGTGTGGGCTTGCCATTTACTGTGGGTGTCGCGGAGGAGGAATGCGACAACTCGGTAATGGCAGCCGCACATCCCGCTCGCAAAATGGTGGCCGCGCCGGACATACCATGGCTGCGACAACGGAGCCCGTGCACAAAATTTTTGTACTGACGTACAAAGAAAGGCAAATTAGGCAAAACATTCTGGGGAACAAAAATTGTTATCTGGGGTGTCTTGTTCAGTGCCAGCCAAAACGCAAATGCAGATTTGAAATGCAATTCCACTGAAATACATTTAAAAAAAATAGTACTCACAGAGCACAAGAGGAAGTTGATTGAGCTTCATACTGACTGATTGATGACAGATGGTTAAAGACACAGACTGTGTTAAAGACTCAAGACTTCCTGAAACCTGCAGTCAGATCTCTAGAAACATCATGACAGATTTAACACATACAAATGTACCTCATGTGTTATAGAAGATCTTTTGTTGATAATGTTGATAATCCTGTAACATGTTTTCACAAAATGACACACTGACTACAGAAATATTGTCATGACCCATTCAGTATTAAATTGATCGGGATTTATTTGCTATTATGAAAAGTTGTATTCTGTTGTTTTCATTGAACAAGGGAAATTGACCTATAATTTTATGCCTCCTTGTTGTAATGGTGGTATTAGCTGTATTTATAATAAAGTATTTACATGATAATAAAGCAAACAACTGCTGTTCCTCCCTCACTAATTAGTGCAGTGGAGCTGAAAGTGAACAAACCAAACCACAACTATGAGCTCACAATTATCTGTTTCTATTCTAATAGGCTTCTGTCACTGATATATTTGTACCTCTGATTCCAGTTTATTTTAATTAACCTACCTTATTAATTTGAAAAAAGTTCCCAGAAGTCTGTTTAATTGTCTAAAAAGGTCATGAGACTCTTATTGTCATTCGAACAGTTTACTCTTGGTGTAAAACTAAGCAGTGAAATTTGTGAGGTACTGTAGACTCTGAACAACAACAACAACAAAAGCACAGCAATGCCAAATACAAAGCACAATATAGCATGACAACAATGCAGACTACATTGGTCACTGTATGTTTCACACTACTGACTGAGTAGTGACACAGTTGGTAAAAACTGTAGCAAATCTGAAAAAAGCAACCATTATTTATTTTTTTCTCATAAATATTTCTAGAAAGATATAGCCTACATCAGACATGCATCAATATTTAACTAAGGGAATGATGTGAAAGGGGAAGTACAAGAGAAATAATAAATAGCTTGCATACTTATTACTAGGAATCTGTACCTGATGATGCCATGATGTCAGATAAACCACATGCGTGTGAAGAGAAGCTCATACCAGTGTTTTTCATATTTTGTTTTGTTAGTGCAGAATGAGAAATGTTAGTAAAACTAAACACATAAGAATTTTAATTAGTTGAGAAGTGTCAATATCACTGATGCTCATATTTGGTTAAAGTTTTTGTTTGTTTGTTTTGTTTTTCTAAATCTTTATTTTTACTACCAAAAAAATATAATTCTACCCTTTAACTCTATACTGAAATATCCCAGACAGCCAGACAATGAAAATATAAATATAAAAATCATTTGTGTTTGCGACGCTCTGAGCACGGAGAGACTGTAGTGTACACCATAAATTTGAAACTGTTTAGCTTAAATGTTTAATATGAATAAACAGTGGTCATAAACGGCTGCTGAGATAGTGTTCTCAAGTGAAATGAGTTGGGGCTTGGACTCGGATGTATCACGTCACCATTTAACAAGCCCATTCAGTAGTGTTCACAAACCATTAATGCCTCCAAAACCAGTTTTGACCATGTGAACACCAGTATGCAACATTTTCCAGTCAGAACCACAGGATGAGCAAAAAAAAAAATCACATGTGAATTAACTGTGGATTAAAAAAAATAAAATAAATAAATACATGCAAGCTCAAGAATTGTTTAAAATTTGATGGTTTTCTTTTTAACGGCATAGTAACTGTAATAATTTCTGTAGATTACAGTAGCATTTTGTTCCAAAGTACTAAAAATAGCTGACATGTAAAATCTGATCCACTGCAGTAAGAGGTCATGTGTAATGCCACGCCAGCAGAGGGAGCCCTCACCCACGGACTGACTGTTACCGCTCCCTCTGCTGCTTCTATGGTTACTTTCTGTTTGGCAGCCATATAAGGAGGAAGTATTGTTTTGCCTGTGCGGACTCTACCAATCGTTTTCCTTGTTTCATTGCCACGGTTATTGTTTTTTTCCATAGTCATAGTTTTTGCCTTGTTCCATTGCCATGTTTATTTGTTACTTTTGGACTGCTCTCTTGGATGTTGACCTTTTGCATGTTTTATTGGTTTACGCTTTTGTCTTGCCCTGGATGTTACTGTTTGTTGGAGATCGACCCTGCCTGTCTTGACTACGATCTGTATAATAAAGCTCGCGCTTAGATCTATTCACGCTTCCTCTGAGTCCTGTTACAGAATACTTCGCCTCCCACAGATCCAGCAGCTTTTGGGACACAGATCACCATGGATCCAGCTTCACACCTCTTCCGCCTCTGCCAAGGTAACCGCTGTATTGAAGACTATGTTGTGGACTTTTGTGGACTGTATCACCTTGTGGCTTTTAATGATGTGGCCCTTAAGGACATATTCGCCATGGATTAAATGAACCCATACGTTCCCAGTTACCTGGAGGATACACTGGACTCTAGAACAATACATCGACTTTGCTTTGTTGCTGGCGGGTTCACCTTTTACTGTGGGGGTTGCAAATGAACAACCATGCAATCCCACGTTCCCCACCACACCAAAGCCTGCTCATGTCATATCCACCAAGCCAAAGCCTGCTCAAGTCATGTCTGGGATTATTCAAGCTGCATCAGAGCCCTCTCACGTCACGTCTGCCAAGCCACAGCCTGCTCACTAGGGATGTCAAAATACTCAATATAATATCGAACCGTTCGGTATGACCTCCACGGTTCAATACGCGCTTCTGAATTGCTTTTTTTCGGTTTTGCATTTAAATAACTTCCTTGTTTTATTTCTCTCAGAATTTGCTGTATGTGTGCCCACGATTTCACATGCTGAGATGAGGAAACGCTTCCCCGCTTATATTTGAAAAAGCAACACATGCAGAGCATCTTCCATTATAATGACATGCAATGATAAGCCTTTCTAAACCTGTTGTCCAACAAAAGTTTTTTTGCATCAAGTTTTTAATTCACAACATCAGTCGAGTGTTTGAAATAACTTCCTTATATGATCTGATGTGGATTCTTATCACAGAATGAGGCAGATGATAAATTCTATATGCATATTCTATGTATTTCGATTAGCAATGGCTTATCAAAATACACGAGATGGCTTGAAGAACACAGATAAACCGTATATTATTGCAGATGAGTGTTTATTGTCCTTACATTTTGTCATTCAAAATGTTTAACGTTATATCTTGTTTTTAATCAGTTACAGCAATAGCGATGCTTTTATCCATATTAGAGACGCTGGAACGGAACGTCATCAGCGCTACTTTTTTATACGCATATGTGGTTTTTTTGCACGAGGGTGCCCTCTGGCGTCCAGTATGAATGAAACCTATTCTATTTTGCAAAAATCGAAAAAAATAATACCTCTCTCAAAAGAAAAATTAAGCAGACATATACTAAACCACGCCTTCTCCAGTGTACAGAGGTTTATATCAGTATTTTGTTAATTTGTTGCAAAAAAAGCACACTGAAGTGGCAAGATATCAGAACCGAACCAAACCAAAAAACGTGGTTAAAAACCGAGGTACGTATTGAACCGTGGACTCACTGTATTGTTGCATCCCTACTGCTCACGCCAAGCCTGCTGCTCCAGGGCCTGCTCACGCCATGCCAGCTGCCCTTCCAGAGTCTGCACCTGTCATAGCTGCCATCCCAGAGCCAGTCCACAAGATGGCCGCCATCCCACAGCCAGCTCACAAGATTGCCGCCATCCCCAAACCTGTTCACAAGATAGCCGCCATCCTCAAGACAGTCCACAAGATGGCCACCCCATCTGAGTCCCCGGCCAAGATGGCTGCCATGCCTGAGCCTCATCATTCCAAAATCATTTCATCCGAATCTCATCCCATCATATTTGCCATACCCAAAGCAAGTCAAGTGATGGCTGATCCTCCGGTGTCAAGTCACGTCAGAGCTGCACTTTCAGTACCAAGTCAAGTTACAGCTGTTGTTCCTGAGTCAAGTCACGTTACAGCTGTTGTTCCTCAGTCAAGTCAAGTTACAGCTGGGTTGTCTATGTTAAGCCAAGGCACAGCTGATCTTCATGAGCCAAGCCAAGTTACAGCAGATCTTCATGAGCCAAGTCAAGTTACTGCTGTTGTTCCTGAGTCAAGTCAAGCCACAGCTGATCTTCCTGAGCCAAGTCAAGCCACAGCTGGTCTTCACGAGCCTGGTCAAGTCACAGCTGTTCTTCAGGAGTCGAGTCAAGTCTTTGCTGATTTTTCTGAGTCAAGTCACGGCAGACCTCCCTGAGTCAAGTCAAGTCAAGTCACGGCAGACCTCCCTGAGTCAAGTCCTAACAGAGCCTCTTCACGACATGGAGCCCATGTTCCCTAACCTCACAGCCTCCACACCTACTGTGCTGCCTGTAATGGCAGTCGCCATCTTGAGCGTGTGGGCTACGCACTGCACTCCTAATTCTTTGTCTGTACACGAGTCTGTGCCAGAGGCCTCTCTTGTCGACGAATTTGTGCCAATGCCTCCAGAGGTGTCAGCGTACGCTGTAGAACCTCCCAAGGAGGCTACATCCATTCATTAACTCTCTGCTCCTCTATGGATGCCATTTGTTTCACTGTAGGTATCTTTGCTCCTGTCTGCTCTGCCTGCTCTGCCTGCTCTGCCTGCATCACCATGGCTGCCTGCTCTGCCTGCTTTGCCTACCCTGCCATGGCACCCTGCTCTGCCTGCCCCGCCAGGGTTCCACTGTCTGCCACTGATCCATGGTCCAGGTCCTCTAGTGCTTCACTGTCTGCCACTGCTCCATGGCCCAAGTCCTCAAGTGCTTCACTGTCTGTCACTGCTCCACGATCCAGGCCCACCTCCTCTGCATGGACCTGGCCCTCCATCCCACCCTGTTTTGCACCTCTGTTCCCCCACCCTCCTGGACTGTTGTTGTTTTGAGCACCAGGAGTCGCTCCTAGAGGGGGGGATTCTGTAATGCCACACCAGCAGAGGGAGCCCTCACCCATGGACTGACTGTTACTGCTCCCTTTGCTGCTTCTATGGTTACTTCCTGTTTGGCAGCCATATAAGGAGGGCCATGCCAAACAGGCATGGGGAAGTATTGTTTTGCCTGTGTGGACTCTACCAAGCATTTTCCTTGTTTCATTGCCTTGTTTTGTTTATGCCACGGTTATTGTTTTGTTCCATAGTCATAGTTTTTGCTCTGTTTCTTTGCCATAGTTTTGCCTTGTTCCATTGCCTTGTTTATTTGTCACTTTTGGACTGCTCTCTTGGAATTTGACCTTTTGCATGTTTTATTTTTTTACGCTTTTGTCTTGCCCTGGATGTTACTGTTTGTTGGAGATCAACCCTGCCTGTCTTGACTATGATCTGTATAATAAAGCTTGCACTTGGATCTATTCACGCTTCCTACGAGTCCTGTTACATCATGATTCATTTTATTTTGCTGTGCAAGAATGTTTACCAAAGCATCAGCTCCAGAGTATTTTAAAAGGCAATGTTTCTTTATTTAAAATAAAAAAAGCAAACATTAACAGTTCAAAAGAAGAAAAACCTACAAAGCATCTGCTAAAAAGCAGTGATACCATCAGAAGACTTACATTAAGGAATTAGGAATA